>JADDMT010000047.1:0-232978 GCA_021401465.1 Teratosphaeria epicoccoides
TTTTTTTTTTTTTTTTTTTTTTTTTTTGGATACTTTCTTTTCATACATCGAATTGCGACCTGCCGATTTCTACCGCGAGTCTTGTGTGTATGAAACGAGAAGAAACACACACACACACACACACCCACACCCACACACATGGGCATGGGAGACTCCGTGTGCGATCTCGTGCGTGCCTGGTTGCTTGCTTGCTTTATTTTCCCATCGAGTAGTGTCCCCCCCACCAGGTCCGTCCGGCTGCTCGCCTGGGGTTGCACACAGGTATGCTTGCTTGCTTGCCTACTTGCCTACTTGCCTACCTGCCACCGTATGCCGAGCCGTGAGCGAATCGCTATCAATTCCGGTTCCACCCTTTGTTCGAGAGTGAAGATTCGATCAAATGTCTTGATTATACAGGCGGGAGGCTCATTTCGAGTCGCCGCCGCCGCCGCTGCCGCTAGCACCGCGGCGAAACCATGAGAATGCGCCTTGCTTCATGTCGCGCATCGAGGCTTCCATGAGGCGCTTTTGCTCCTCTTCTTCCTCTTTGAGCCATTGGGCGCCGTGGTCGCGGATTTGCTTTTCCAGGTGCTGTTTGTTCATCACGCATTTTGACGTCAGCCAACATGTACCGAGACCTTCCACTCGCAGGGGTCTAGCCTTACCTCGTATTGCTTCTGCCCCTGCTCTCGGATCTGATCCGAAAGCATCTTGCCCTGCCTCAACCCTTCGGACACAGACTGGCCATCCGCGAGCACCATGCCGCCACCCATGCCACCGCTGCTGACGCCCAGACTTCCCGCCAGCGAGCCGATGGAGAATTTGGGTCGCTTCCGCTGTTCCGCAGCGAATTGCTTGTTGAATTCCTGTCGTGCTTCTGCTTCTCTTCTTGCAAATTCGGCAGCAATGTCTTTGCCTTCGAACGATTTGAGCACTGTGCGGACGTCGTCGATGCTCATTGTCGCAATGTACTCCAGGAAGGGGATCAGTGCGACGAGGTCCTTGGTGTGCGAGTCCTTGGGGTCACCAGACCACTTGGGCAGGATGATGGCGTTCTCAGGCTGGTTCTTGACGTGTGGGGCGTGCGTGTCGATGATCAAGGTCTTCTCAAGAGGGCGGTTGAGGTACGACAGGTCCTTGACGTACTCGCCAGCCTCATACTTGGTCGCTTCACGGCCGAGCGGCCACATGATGAAGTGGTAGGGGTCGAGCTTCTTGATGACCGGGTCGGCCATGGCAAGGGGCACGGAGGTGAAGAGGACGAGCTCGTAGTACTGGGACAGGTAGCGAATGAAGTAGTCGATGCCCGGCCGCTTGGCGACGCGGTAGCCGTTGGTGCGGTCCCAGGAAGAGTGCACCATGAGGTCTTCGAGCGAGAGGACGAGGGTCAAAGGCTGGCGCTGCTCCAGGGGCACTTCCGGGAGCAGCTTTGGGAAGGTGGGCTCGGTGTAGTAGCCCATCTGGCTGCCGAGACGAGCGCGAACGCGAGCGTACATCTTGCCTGGGGACCAGCCTGAGGCATCATCGGGTTCGAGGTTGGAGGGCACTTCTTCCCGAGCGTTGAACGGACGGGCGAGGTAGAAGCCGCCGGACGTGATGATGGTCAGGAGACCAATGTACAGCCAATTGGCCATCTGAGCGCGCTTGCGATCCAGCGACGTCTCGTAATCCTCTCTGTGGTACTCCCTCTCGCCGCGCTCACCACCGCTGCCTCCTTGCCCTTCCGGCGCCGCCATGATCTCGACGCCATCTGTTTGTTCTGACCGTACGTCTGACTGCTCCTGTGCCTTCTTGCCACCAAACTCGAAGTCGAATGTGCTGGGAATGCCTTGGCGCAAGTCAGGCAGCGGCTGTCGCGACTCGGGGCCTGCCGTCTCTTCGACTGGAGGTGGTGTGTTCTCCGCCTTTGCCTGCGCATCCTGCACCTGATCTCGCAACGATCCCGGGGTCGGCTCGTCCAGATTCTGCTGTTGTGCGACGGGCTCTTGTGGTTGCACGTCATCCTCCGGTATGCTTTCCTTCTTCGCGCCTGTGTCGCCCGGTCTTGTCCCATCGATCGGCGTTCCATTCCTGACCGCATCCTCTGCCCGATTCACCGCATTCGCCGCGCTCGGCACGGCGGCAGCGGGCGCACCTGCAAACTTGATGCCATCCTGAGGCTTCCACGTCTTGTCCTTGGGCACACTCACTCCCGGCGAAGTCTGTCGTGCGGGCCCGGAGGCGGGCGGTGCTCTGGATGGCGGAGGACGAGAGGGACGGGATGACGCGGGCGGCGGTGGTCGCGGTGATACAGGCGGCGGTGGTCGTTTCGATGAGGCATATGTCCGTGTCCGTGACGCTGTCGCTAGTATGCTGTGATGGAGGTGGTGTGACGGGGTCTGGGCGGGCGCTCTACGCAGAGCTGCTTGCGCTGCTCGAGGCAGCATCGTGAGGACTTGGCAATGTAGGCGATATCGAGCGAGTCTCAACGCCTTCAGGTCCTTGTCATTCTCCCACTCCACTCTCCTTTCACTGCGACGGCACTGCCCAAAAACTGGTTTTCCCCATTTGCTGCCTTGGACCTCCGAAACTTCGTGTTCCCAAAGAGGTTGTCGCCGCCGGCTCTCCCGAAGCCTCTCTCGGCTTACCTTCCGCCGCTGCCATGATCCATGCGATCCATGTATCCCAGCCCAGAGCGGCCACCTGGTCTGCCCTTTTCACCATCTCACATGCAATTCTCCCTGCTACATGTACATCCGATTTCTATACAGATGTGGAGGAATCTACAGAGAGATACCAAATGCTCTGGTTGAGCAAGCGGATCCTGCCGAATGACAGCGTCAAGCCCCCGCTGAGCGGTCGACGATACTTGATGACGGCGCCCAAGCCAGATGCGGCTCGATGCACAGGATCGCATGGCCATCCACAGCGGCCGCCCTCCTCTCGCCATGGTCGCACATCCTCATCTGGCTTCTAGCAGCAACATGGACGATTCCCGGTCACTGCATGACCGATGACCAGCTGTCAGCTCTCCGTGGAGACACGCGAGACTTGTTTTACCATGGCTACACCAACTACATCAAACACGCCTTTCCAGAAGACGAGCTGAAGCCGCTCTCCTGCAAACCACAGACCCGCAATCGACAGCATCCCGCCTATATCGGCTTGAATGATGTTTTGGGAAACTACAGCGTGACGCTCGTCGACTCGTTATCTACCTTGGCCATCCTAGCGAGCGATCGGGACGATAAGCATGCGCAGAGAGCACTCAAGGAGTTTCAGGCAGCTGTCAGGGCATTGGTCGAGTTGTACGGGGACGGCACGGATGAGGGTCGGTGCGGAAAGCGGGCTTGTGGTTTCAGTCTGGACAGCAAGGTGCAGGTGTTTGAGACAAATATACGCGGTGTTGGCGGACTGCTGAGTGCGCATTTGTTTGCGAGTGGCGAGCTGCCGATTCGAGCTTACGAGCCGGTGTGGGAGGAGGACAAGAGTGGCGGCCGATACATTGAGTGGCAGGGGTTCAAGTACGACGGACAACTGCTCAGGCTAGCGCATGATCTGGCCTCGAGGCTGCTGCCAGCTTTCAGTACCGTCACCGGACTCCCATACCCTCGAGTCAATCTCAAGTACGGCATTCCCTTCTATCAAAGTGCCGAGCAAGGGCGTTGTCGCGTTGACGGGACATCGTCGGACTCACGCGAGACGACCGAGACCTGTGCTGCTGGTGCAGGCAGCTTGGTCCTGGAGTTCACCACTCTCAGCCGGCTGACAGGCGACACACGCTTCGAAGCCCTCGCGAAGCGCGCGTTCTGGGCTGTATGGGAGCGGCGCACACCCATCGGTCTGGTCGGCGCGGGCATCGATGCCGAGACAGGTCGATGGACCATGCCACCTTTGACAGGCATTGGAGCCGGGATCGACAGCTTCTTCGAGTACGCCGTAAAATCATACATTCTTCTGTCCGGTCTTCCCTTCAACACCTCCAACGTGCGCCACGCAGTCGATGACGACCCGGAATCATTCCTCCACGCATGGCACCAGGCCCATGCGGCCGTTAGACGCCACATTTACCGGTCCTCCAGCATCGAGCGACACCCATATTATGGCCAATCAGATCTGGTCAGTGGTGCGCACCGCTACAACTGGATTGACAACCTCTCCGCATACTATCCAGGCCTTCTCACACTCGCTGGCGAGCTCGACGAGGCAGCCGAAGCGCATCTGATCTTTGCTGCTCTCTGGACTCGTTATAGCGCTTTGCCCGAGAGATGGTACGCGCACAATAGCTTCATCGACCCGGAATTTAAACACTGGGCTGGGAGACCCGAGTTCATCGAGAGCACGTACTACCTTTATCAAGCGACGAAGGACCCGTGGTATTTGCATGTGGGCGAGATGGCGCTGAGAGATATTCGCAGGAGATGCTGGACCAAGTGCGGGTGGGCTGACCTGCGTGATGTGATTAGCGGAGAGCAGAGAGATCGGATGGAAAGTTTCTTCCTCGGTGAGACGGCGAAGTACCTGTATCTGCTTTTCACCGAAGATCATCCACTGAACAGGATGGACGCTCCTGTGGTCTTCTCGACTGAAGGACATCCGCTCGTGATACCAAAGGCCGCGAGAGCACGTGCGTCGGCCCCGGCGACGGAAGAGGGAGGAGGCCAAGGGACGGATGCGAGGCGTGTCAACGAGAACGACGATGGGTTCGATGCAGAAGTTCACGCTCCTCTATGTCCATCACCACTACCACCGGCACCTCTGTTCATTAGCAACGTCGCCAATCGCACCGATTTCTTCCATGCCGCCGCCCTGGCGCAGCTCCATCTGGTCCCGATCAACCCCAGTCGCTCGTCGCCAATTCTCGAAGCCTCGCCTGCCGGCCCTGCCATTTCCATCGAGGACGTCAGGAGCCCGAGCAACTACAGCTTCTACCCCTGGACTTTTCCAAGATCTTTGACACCGCCTCAAGGCACCAGCTCTCCTATCAGAAATGCTTTGACCAGTACCCTCAGCTTCCCAAACCTAAATCCGAATCCGAACAGCCCGGAGGCAGAGAAGGGCACAATTGCGCTTGGGGCGCTGCAGAAGGTCGTTGATGGAATCCTGATCAACAGCCTCAGCAATATAAGGTTAAACATGGTGCAAGAGCCGAAACGCCGGCTTTTGCCTGATAGCAATGGCATCATGACCGAGGTCTCAGATGCTAGCGGACACGAATATCGGATCCAGGGTATCTCGAATTGGGCGCTTGGGAAAGACGAGAAAGTGCTGCTCAACAGCAGGGCGCTCCAGGGTGTAAGTGCCACAGATCCGCATTTCACACGGATAAAAGATCTTGAGATGGTGGATTTGGTGCTCGACATCCCTGTCCAAGCGCCCCTTTCAGAGAAAGTATTTGCAGATGTCGACGAGCAGGACGCGGTCGAATGGGAAGGTCTGGTCGACGTCCCCGACAACAGCACCGTGGACGCCATCTGGGACGAACTGCAAGTCATGCTTTCTAACCTCCTCAATCATTCGCGAACCCTGACACCAATCGCAACATCCTCCCGACCGGAGCCCGCGACCACGACCGCAGCCTCCACAGCCACCAAACCACAATTCACCCGCGTGACCATGCCCGCCATCCTACCCACCGGCCCCGGCGCAGCTCCAATACCCGCATCCATGGATCTCGACCTCGCACCCAAGCCCCTTGGTCACCTTCCTTTCACATCGATCTACTTCCTGGACTCACAACTCTGCTCGCACCGCTTACCCAGCGATATCGCGAGTAAATACAGTATCCTGATCATCAGACGAGGCGGATGCTCTTTCAGCGAGAAACTTGCGAACATCCCGCTCGTCGGCCCGGGGACAGAAGGACTACAGCTCGTGATCGTGGTCGGCGATGAGGTCAGTCGAAACGAAGGCGAGCGGCAGGGCGAGTTGATAAGGCCGTTGCTGGATGAAGTGCAGAGGACTCCAGGGGGAGTTGAGAGGAGGCATTTGATCAACATGGTCATGGTGGACGGCGGAGAGGGGAGGAGGGAGTGGCTGGAGCGTGTCGCAGAGGTTGTCGGGTTCCATGATGAGGGGAGTGACAGGGTTGTGAAGAGGGTGGTGCAAGGAGGCATGCGAGAGGAGGGATTGGCGAGCCAGGGGCTCGGGGTGAAACGGAGGTATTGGTTTGAGAGTCTGGGGGTGCCGATCCGGAACTTGATCGTGGTTTAAGTCTTTGACGGAAGTTGGGGTCAAGGTCATTCTGGCATTGAGGGAAGTGCGTGGAGGTGTGTTGGCATCCTAGATGGTGTTCTTGGTTCGATGAAGAGGTGTGCAGATACATTTGCCATTTGTTGCGAGGTAGAAAAGAAAAACCCTGTATAGAGCATCGGATCGAAAACGCAGTCGAGGAGCTGTCGAAGCGCGCGTTATCATTATGTCTTGTGGTCGGGCAACTACAGCACCTCTGGTCAACGAGCGCTCTCGACTCGTGGCCCAGGACGTGCCTTGACGAGAGATCGCAGTGCGGTCCGGACCGTGCTCCCATATCAGTCATTTCACGGGATGGAGGAAGCGGTGGTACTGGTGTTGGGTCGATCGGGATGAGCGAGCCGTCTCTGCAGAGGTCGTTGGTGGTCACTGCACGTCATTGCAGTTCAGCACAACGTACGTCCTGGAGGTCTGCTGCTCGACGATCGTAGCAGTGTATCGGAGGCGTTGTTGCTCGCTTATCGTTGCTGTGGTGAGAATACACGCAAGTGCTTTCATCATGCTGTATCTGATCCATCGTGACGCACGTGCTCGCTCGTGTCCTGCCTTCCCAATCCGGCCAAGCGCACCGCCAAGCAAGGGCCAAAAAAGACCAAAATTCCTCCCACCTCGTCTCCCTCTCCTCATTGGCTGTCCGCTTATCTATCTCCTCCTCTCTCGCCCACATTATTGTTATTTTCTTTTCCGCGACTCCAGCCGACAATGTCCACCGCCGACTCCCCCGCACCCAATCCCTGCTTTCAACCACGCGGGTCTAGACACCGAAGTTCCATGCACGGCATCGAAGCTTTCGTAATCATGCATGCAGCATAGATTCATGCAGCCCTGGCGGCGCGAAGCACAAGTGTGCCGTCCAGCGACAGGGACCATCGGGGCCCGCCGCCACGCAACCTGGAGTGGGACGACTCGCGTGGCGCACAGGCTTCGTGCGGCTGCTGCAGTGCTTCCTCGTCGCCGCAGGGGTCCTGGAAGGCGTCTTTGCTGCTCATCTGCTTATCAGCGCTGTTCGGTTCGGCGACATGCGGTAGTGTGTGAGGATCCTTGGCTGGCGGCACTTCCTCTTCTTCTTCTTCTTCTTCTTCTTCTTTCTTATTACGCGGTCGCAGAGGACGGTAAGTGAGGCTTCCTGCCCGTCTGTCTATCTGTCTGTCTTTCTATGTGGTAGCATTATCGGGATAGTCATTTGGGAATAAACTTCTTCGTGAAGCCCAGGAAGTCCTTCGAGTCTCAGACGAAGCTTCGCCAAGCCGAGTCTTTGCGCCGGCGGATCCGTGGGAGAGCCTGTCTGTCTGTCTGTCTGTCTCACGCGAGCTGGGCGTGAGTCGCGGAGATGGCGACGGCGGAGTACGATGTCGAGAAGAACCAGGGGTATGTGCAGAAGGCAAGCGCTGGGAGCCATGAGAGTCCGCCGAGGCTTGAGAAGCATCATGGTTTCTATGAGGAGCCAGATGGTGCTGTGCCGGGTGAGAGCTTTGAGTATGGCAATAGCTGGTATGCGCAGACTATGCGCTTCGTCGGCAAATTTGGCGTGGAGCAGAGAGGTATTGAGAGGGTGCCGGAGGATGAGAGGACGGATACCGGGTTCCGGGCTCTGATGAATGTAATGACCATGGTATGATCCCCCCTGGAGTCGCCGTGCGCCCAGGCGAGGCTGCTAACTCTGCGTTCAGTGGCTTTCTGCCAATATGGTTGTCTCGAGCTTCGCCATCGGTATCCTTGCCAGGCCGCTCTTCTCCCTCGGAGTCGCAGATGCATGCCTGGTCATCCTCTTCTTCAACCTGCTCGGCTTGTTCCCGGTCTGCTATTTCTCGACTTTCGGCCCCACATTTGGGCTGCGCCAGATGGTGTTGTCCAGGTTCTGGTTTGGATGGTGGGGTGTGAAGCTCATTGCATGCTTCAACATCATCGCCTGTATCGGATGGTAAGTCGTCGTTGCGCCTTGTTTCATAGCAGGAGCCGTGGATCAGAGATCGCGTTGTATCGGGCCTTGCGTTAGTGGCGTATAATCAGCTGACGCAGAGTCTTCAGGTCTTCCGTCAATTCTATCGTCGCCGCTCAGCTGATCAACACTGTCAATTCCGATGTCCCAGGATATGCCGGCATTCTGATCGTTGCCTTCTGCACGCTCTTCGTTGTCGTGTTCGGCTACAAAATTGTGCACATCTACGAGTTCTGGTCCTGGATCCCGTCGTTCATCATCTTCATGATCGTCCTAGGAGTCTACGTCCACAGCGGCGACTACGTCGATATCCCGTGGCAGACAGGCACCGCTGAGCTGGGCGGCGTCCTTTCGATGGGCGCCACAGTTTTCGGCTTTGCCATCGGCTGGTCCAGCTACGCTGCCGACTACACCTGCTATCAGCCGAGCACGCAGTCCAAGAAAAAAGTATTCCTCTGGACCTTCGTTGGCTTGATCATCCCGCTTCTGTTCCTCGAATTCCTGGGTGTCGCTGTGATGGCCGCCACCGCCGCCAACGACGGCAACAACCGCTACCAAGAAGGCTACGATGCCTCTGGCACTGGTGGACTTCTCGGCGCTGTTCTGATCTACCACCTTGGCACCTTTGGCAAGTTCTGCCTTGTCATCCTCGCCCTCTCGACCATCGCCAACAACTGTCCGAACATCTACTCCGTCTCGCTCACTGTCCAGGTCTTCGCTCGCTGGGTCCAACGCATCCCTCGCTTCTTGTTCGTCTTCGTCGCGACAGGCGCTTACATCGGCATCGCCATCCCCGGCTACTCACACTTCGAGACAGTGCTTGAGAACTTCATGAACTTCATTGGCTATTGGCTCTCGATCTACTCCTTCATCGGACTGACCGACCACTTCGTCTTCAAGCGTGGCTTCTCCGGCTACGACGTGAAGGCGTACGACCGGCCGGACGAGCTTCCACTTGGTCTGGCGGCCATCTTCGCTTTCTGCTGTGGTATCATTGGCATGGTCGCGGGCATGAGCCAGTCTTGGTGGGTCGGTTGGATCGCGCGGCATGCAGGCGAATCGCCTTACGGTGGTGATGTGGGCTGGGAGTGCGCTGGCGGGTTCGCGATGGTCGCGTATCTGATCGCGCGACCGATTGAGTTGAAGTTTCTGAGACGATAAGAGCTGCTGTGTCTCAGTGATTCGCGGCCCGTGTAATGAGCAAAGGCTGTCGTGAACTTGACGGTGTTGTAATAGAGCAACATTCCACGATCCCCACGTCAGTGCTGGGCCGCCTTTCGACGCGGTCTCCATACGCCGCTCGTCTAGATTGCTCTGCCGACGACGCCCTCCTCCGCTCAGCGCCCTGCAATTGTCGCTCCTTGTCCCAAGCCCGGGCCCGTGGACTCCACATTCACCACTGCCGATCTGCCAGCTCTACATCAGCAAACTCGTCGCTGCTTAACGGTTAGCCATCTGTGTGAGGTATTTCAATCGAGCGATGCGTACGGTGACCGGCGATACTCGCGATGGGAGATGCGATTGATCATGCGCAGAAGCCAATTGTCTCCGGCCTTCTCCCGCCAGGGTACGGCACCGCGCGTTCCGATGCAATGGGATATGTGTATTGCGTAGAGGAGAGGTAAGCGCAACGCCGTCTTTGCCTGCCGCCTTTGCCATTCATCCTCCCGACGAGACTGCAACTCTGGATATCCGCGGCTAAGTCCTCGGAAGGGCCCATGGAAGATTCAGCCGGCCATAGCCCACGACAATCCGAGACGAGCTGAGGTCGACTCTAACGATCCTGGGACACCGTCGTTGCGCAGTTTGTTGCCGAATTTCGACCTGGTGTGCGAGCTGTCAGCAGCTGTGCGCGCTCTTCAATGGCAGAGAGGAGGGTGATTGGCGCAGCATCAGAATCAGATACCATTTGATGATAGAATCATGAAAATTGACCATGCCAAGCTGAAATACTAGTCTCAAAGGCTTTACACGGTCTCCATCCGGGCAAGGTCTGCGGAGAGGGAGTGAGGCTTACTAGTGATCGAAGACAAAACACGGGAGTCTGGTCGTCAAAAGTCTGCGAGACGATGGCGTCAGCTCTCCGTCAACAAAGTCATGTTTCCGGCGTCGATATACTGAAGGGGGGAAAGAGTCAGATCGCATGACAATTTCGGTCATGAGTCTGGCAACCACGACCGGGTCAAGTCGGCGGGCTGGCTCCAGGTTCGTCCAGCACTAAGGAAGATTTTTTGCTTTCATCATTTCAGGGAACGGCTGTGCGATGCCGTCTTAACATACCGCAGAGGATCGTTCCGCCGCCACGGACCGTGGAGTATTGAGGAGGAAACGTAGTCGCCGCGTCGTCGAAAGCCTGCTAGACAAGGTAGTTAGCTATTCGTCGAGCACGTGGTATCATCAGCATTGGCAAATCAGGTTGGGAGAGTTCAGTAGCATGGCTGTTGTGATCATGGGTCTGGGCGAACCACAGTCGGGTCAAATCGGCGGGCTGGCTCCAGGTTCACACAAGTTCAATTAAGATTTTTGGTTTTCATCATGCTCAAGAGTTGCTGCGCGTTGCGGTTCCGACCCACCAAGGAGGCTGCATCTCTTCGCCACTGATCGTGGAGTATTGCGTCGGAGTAGGAGCCGATGAGCGCAGTCGATATCGGTTGACAATCGGAGCGGCTCTGCAAGCTGATATGTTAGCTTTCAATCCGTCACGACATGCCTTTGACATTGAGGGCTTCGACAGAAGGCAATCAGATGTTCTCTTAAGGGGTTTGAGGGGTGCCTTCATCGACCGCGGCGCTGGATGACAGTCGTTCCTATCAAGTGGTAACCACTGTCCGCAATCAAGCCGCGCGGTGATGGCCTTGGCCGGTTTCCCAGCTGGACTCATCATGGCGTGAGGACTCGGCTATCAAGCTCTCGATCGTCGTTGTTGCCACAGACGAGAGGGCTTCAGCTGAGCAGGTTGGACTTACTTCGAATTGCTGGATTGATCGATCATGTACTAGTGCTGTACGCCTGAATACGTTGAAAATTAGCCGCATTGCCCATCCCACGATCGGCGCCGCCTCGCGGAATGACGATAAAAGGTGCGATGTCAGAGTGCTTTGTTTTTGCATATATCGCCAGAACCGCGACCGAAGTCGTCTTGATACGACGGCGGGTTTGTTGGGAGGTCAGGGTGTAGTTCTAGATGATCCATCAACGAGGAATGCGTTGACAAACCAACCATCATTGATCGTATGGGTCGAACAGTGGAGTCTTGACATACCAGATGCGGCTACGCAGTGCAGCCCTACGCCGAACTTGAGCCTGGGGGAGATCGAGCATGCGAGGTAGTTTCGGCTTAATGGTGGTCGACTATCGCCATATTCGCTCCGGTACGAATGCGTGTGGGCCACAATCAGCGTCATTGCTCAGTTTGGGTAGCACGGTGGTGTTTCCACTGCGTAAGTAGGGCTGCGGTCACAAAGACGAAAAACAGCGGTTCATCGACGCTTTCCTGAGCCGCAGACGGCTTTTGGAGAAGACTCCACCAAATCGAGAAGAGCCCGTCGACCGCGCGCAACGATTCTCTGCCCGTCATCATGAGAGCTTCGGCGAGCATGAACGGTCGTCGTGCGTACGCGGCAAGGATTCTAAGCCGAGGCGGTGGAGATCAGAGCAGTATCTATGGCTGTCATCATTGCAATGGGGCTCAAAATCTGGGGGCTTAGACATACCAAAGGTAGCAGAGAAGCCGCCAACGGCGCCCAGGTCGTTGCGTCGGGAAGCTTTGAGCCTCCTGAGAGCGATATCGCCAACCAAACAGCTGAACAGTTCACGAGCCGACCCCTGTGCAAAGAGAGCAATGCTTGCTGATCTTTTGGGTCCTAGCCGTGGATAACAGGGTCTCTGTCGATTATGGATCAGCAGCCTATCATGAAAAGCGCAGTCGATGCCCATCGAAAACCGGAAGGTTTATCAGAGGAATGGGTTGAAGGATTTGACTTGCCTCAAAGCTGTAATGAGTGCGTGTTGTGGTATCATCAGACCACGGCCGAAGTTGTTCTGCACAGATCTGCACTTTGCAATTCTTGCTGCTTTTGACCGCGTTCGACGAGCACTATCAATTGCGATGTCCATTACGGCGAGCAACAAGTCGTCACTGTGCAAGGCAGGGTTGCAGCCGTCCGTGGAGCCTCATTGTATTGAGCTCGGTCTGCCTTGCAGCATTTGAGCGTGGCAGCTGGAAGTGCTGTAGGGAAGGTCAGCCAGAGTCTATTCCGTTGGTGCGGGTCGTGGTGCTGGCTTGTGGGTGACTGATCAGAGGGCAAGACATGCTGTTCCTCAAAGCAGATGCTTGGGTATGCGTTTCGTATGTTTCATCACTAACAGGGAAAGAGCCTCAGTGTCTGGCAGATAACATGCATACCTCGCCTGTGTAGACCTACCGATGGAAGACATCCGGTGCCATTATGTTCGAACTACTGCGAGGAGCTGCTGCGTTCAAGGTCGCTGAGCGTCATCAAAGACTGAAGCATGTTGTGGTCCAGCATTGTTTTATCCTTTGTCGCGGCCGGTCGAGCAGACCATCATAGGCCACTCTGATCTCTTTTCTTACAAAAGAGTACATGACCTGGACTCAGAACGAAGGTTGGCGGCGGCTGCACTGGAGTCTGCAGGCGCTCATGTATTGACTGATCACGGGGGCCCAACTGCGAGAATCGATGGGTCGGGACGTCGGTGCAGCATCGAATCTGGCATCTTATCAGCTTCGCTTCTTTTATAGAGTAAGTTGGAGTGCCTTCGAGGCGAGGCTGGGTCAGAAATCCCCAGAAGCGTCTTCAATGGAGGTTGGACTGGAATGAGTGGGTCATCATTGCAGGGGAGAACATGCTGAGAGGGCTGACTTCCCGGGCTTGTGCAATGTCCTCCTGGTGCTCAGCACCGCTGTAGCTTAGCAGGAAAGGGCGCTACTGTTTGCGGTCTTTGTATTGGCGGCGAGAGGTGCGACGGAGTCAAGCACCATTCAATGACTGTGGCTCGAGTCGTCAGCCCGGTCAAGGTTGCATTTTGAAATTGGACGTCTTCCTCAAGTCTGTCTCAATATCATACGTGCCAAAAATGTCAGCTCATTTGTCTGTCCATCGAGGGGTCTACGCGATATGGCTTGCGACGAAGGCCATGTTGTCTCGGTGAAGCGGGCGCTTCAGATCCTTTGGAGTTGAATGATCATTAATGTCAAGTGCACCCATTTCCTCATGGACACGAATGGTGCTGAGAGGCTGCTGGCGCCCGGGGAGAGAAAGGGTGGGGGGAATGGAAGACTCAAGTCTGGTGTACGTTGACGAATAAGCTGATGCTGGTTGAAGAGAGCAACGTATGGAAGGTGACTGCAGCTTCGTCAGCATATCCGGGCCCTGATCGAGATTCTGGTCGAGTGAAATTGGCAAGCAAAGCCATGTGGTCTCAGGGCCGTCAGTTCTCGTCAGTTTGGCTTCTTCGAATGTCATGAGCGCGACGTCCAAGCCCGCAATGCTTCAGAGATTGGATTGTCATTACTGGACACAGCTGTATTGATCTTCAGGCCTGCTGAGCTGTATCCGAGTGCGATGTACCATCATGGGCAGAAGAAGTTGTTGCGGTAAGTGCTAGACACTTTCCTTTCGTCAATGCAGAAGCTACGATCGTCGCAAGGACCGATGGATCGAGGAGGCCTAGTCATATGCGCTTGTCGCTGAAAATGTGAAACACTGTTGCTGGAGCGATTCAATGGGTGTGCGTCGCTGAAGGAGGCACGAACTTGGTGGTAGGAGGCGAAGTCCCTGCGTGAAATTGGGTCAACACGTCGGTGACTGAGCTCGAGCTTCGAGTGTCTCCAGCCAGCGGCTGAAGCTGCAGCTGCCGGCATGAGCGTCGTCCTTATGGCAAACCCACCGTTGTTTGTGATGTCGATGGCATTGCTGTCCTGCAGCATCGTCAGTAAAACTGAGTCTGTTTGCTCCTGTCGACTCCGAACGACAAGATTGCAGCGAGAGAAAGTGCTCAGATTATGGAAACGTTGTTCAGCACCGCCCAGCTCGTTGAGACAAGGCAGGTCGACTTGTTCAAGGCGGATGGCTTCCGTTTTGCTTGTATTTATCTTCATCGCCCAGGAGGATGTTGCGCGTCTGCACCGACGCTCACGCTCATCTTACAGTACTCATTCGTCGTTGCACAGCCGCAGGTGAAGAAGTGTTGCTTCGCCGTCGGTGATCGTCGTTGCTGTGGCATTATGGACAGCTTTATCTTATTACTGTCTGTCGTCCTTCGAGATGTCGGGTACTGTCGTATGCATCAGTCTTTGCCCCGTCATGGTTGTGATACTTTCGTGGTGCGATGATGTTGTATCTGAGATTGAGCTGCAGATTCTGAGGCAGGCGCGCGAGCTTGGACCCACTTGGTCGTGTCTAGGGGTCGATCAAGGTCAAGGTCCAGGCTGAAGTCTTCTCTCTTCCGCAACGCAATCACCAACCGGGTATAGACTCGCCATGATCATCAGCGACTCACCCCAGCAGATACACTCACATCCAAAAAGGCTCATTCAAAGACCATGCTTCCAGTCCCAAGTCCGGCCGGGGAGCCCACTCCTCTTGCTCTGCGTAGGTGCTTCAACGATAACGTGGGAGACCGGACAGGGACTGACATGCTCGCAGCAGCATTACGATTCCCACGCCCACCGACTCCCATTCCGGGCCTCCAGTTGCGTATGTTTGCTTCTGAGGAGATCGTTGCCTATGTACATGGCAGCTGACAGATTGTCCAGCGCCACCAACCCGCACCTTGCCGCCGGAGCCTTTGCGTGCTCCTTCGCGTGTTCTGCCGCAATGGCTGCAGCCTGAGACAATCGACGAAGGCTACGAAGCGGACGACGAGAAGGAAGCATGAGCAACAGCCACCAAGAGCAATAGTTCTGTACGAGTAGATGACAATGAAAACGTCAAAAGTGCAGAATCACGACGTGAAAACTGCGGAAGGTCAGCCTGAACGGGACCTAGCTATATTCGCTCAATGCCTCCGTTTCCCATCGTTTTTCTAGCTACCGTTGAGCTCGATGAAATCTGATTCAATACTCGATCGTAAAGATGCCAACTGAACGATAGAATGCATCATCTACGCGGTGCAGTCAATGCCAGCGCTACCAGTGCCGGCCACTGTGCTGCTCGAGTAGAGAGCCTCAAACTCTTCCATACTCATGTCCCTGTCCTCCGCGATCTCCCGCAGCGTAGCCTTCAATGCTTAAAGCCTGCTCAAGTCTCTTGACAGTCTTTGAGATATCCACAGCCGCCCCGTGTCCAGCTTCAATGCCCACAAGCCGGCTACTTTGATCAAGAATACCCTTCGTCTTCTTCTGCGCCTCCACCTGTCGTGTGGCGTGGGTCGCTTTCTTCTCTTGCTCGGATCTCGACATGGTGGATTGTCTCGAACGCTACGGATCGGTCAATGTCTGCTTGCTGCGTTACAGAGAACAATGATGATAGTCTTACAGGGTTTCCTCGATTTTATACGTCCGGGAATCAATTCTGCCGCGCGACCAAATGATCGTTGATGCAGATCCGGAAGAGTAGCCTAAAGCGGAAGTTTCGATATTGCTACGCGGCTTGGATACAAAAGGCACAAGGGATCGGCTTGGAACTTGAGCTGAGTCTTGGCTTATAATGTGACAAAAGCGTGGTAGAGAGCTGGCAAAGAGGTTGGAGGCTCGACAATCAAGCGTGTAATGTTGACAAATGCCGGCGAAAATAAGGAGTCATTGCTTGATAAGACTATTGTTATTTGGAAGCTCTGAATGACCTCGCCAGTCGTTAGCAATGCGAGAGTGCCATGTTTGTATTCTTCGCCAAATCATGACTGTGCTGCTCTATTGCAACAGCAATCTCAAGCCCGGACTCGCGAGTGAATCTGGATGGGTCAAGAGCGAGCTAGGCAGAAGCATCTGCAGACCCAGAGCCATCACGAAGCCCGCCTCTGCGGTCCCGTAAGCATTGCAGGCGTTTGGTGACTTGCAACGTTTGCGGCTTGAATCGTCGCGGTTCTGCTCACACATATATCGATGTTCCCAAGCCTGGTTGTCTGTAAGCCTCTCGAATGACTGAGCTGACGCGAGATCGTTTCGCCTAGCGCGTTTGTCTCGGTACGAAAGAGAACCGCTGTAGCAGTGATTCAACGGGCATCAAGCGCTCGTGATGCTTGCTCATGGTTGACTCTCGATTCTCAAAGGTTCCATGAATAAGGTACATCGTGCATCAGTTTTCGCAGGTCCGGACTCACGATAGGAAAGCGTCGACTTGCGGAAGCCCCGGCAACGAGTGTTTGCTACATATGTACAGAAATTGAGAGCTTGCTCTTCCGTAGATAGTTCAGTCAGAAAGAGGAGGAACCATGCACCAACGACTCACATCACGATAAGTCAGAATGCCGCCCAACTTCCCCGGAAGCACATGGGGCACAACGTCCGAGGGGATGGCGACAGATTGGCGAGAGAGATCCCTCTTCCAGTGAGTAGCACTGAACCGCATGCGACTTCCTGTATATCCACTGATCGATACTGTAGCCCGCCCAGCGGCCCACCCGCATCAGCAGCACAAGTACCGACGCAGTACGTCCTCGTGCCGATAAACCGTCCGCCGCCGCCGCCTCCACACCAGGGCTGGGTGCTCGTGCCCACTGTCCCTCATTTGCTGCCCTTTCCACATCAGCATGCGCCTGCTGCAGCACCTCCCGTCGCCCCGCCGCCGCCACCAACACCACCATCACCACCACCTGAGCAGTCAATGGCACTCGCCCCTTTTGTGGCACCACAGTGTCGTGGATCGCAGCAACAAGCGGCTGCGGCGGTAGGTCAGCCGGATCGTCTGGTGACTGCACGTGAAAAGCATAGACTCAACGAGCAGCGTCGTCGCGCTGAGAGGAACGCGCTTTTCGAAGAGTTGGTGCGAATGGTGCCGGCTGCCGATCGTGAGCAGTTCCAGGGCGGTCAGATACGAGAAGTGGTCGCCGAGCTCCAAGCTTTGATGAGGGGCAACGACGCGATGTCACGGGCTCTGAGTCTGATGGAGGAAGAGTGAGATGTTGATGAGATGAGACGCATGATTCAGCAGCCCCGAATCAAAATATCATAAACAGAAGTACGACAGGAGCGGAAGCTCACAGCGACTTGATCGATCAATTGATGAATGCATCCAAGCAGGTGACGAAGCAAATCGCGCTCGTATCACAATCGCAACGTCGCCTTGTCCTTTAAAGACCTTGCTACGTCTGAGTCGATCGATCGAGTGCCGGGCACGAACATTGCGACAACAGTGAGGCAGCCGATCTCCTTGGCAAGAGCCAAATTTTCTGCCCGCTGTCAAGCCAACTGAGATTCGCGAGCGATGTGACGAATGCTGCGACCACTCAAGCTGACAAGAATCTCTCGGACCAAGCAGTGAGGTTCTCCAACTCTGTAGACTCAGACTCGATTCCGGTCCCTCGCTTAATCACCGAAATACTGTAGTCTGTTCTCCTGCAATTGCCCTTCTCTTCCAAAGCAAATGTATCTCGTTTACGCCAGACCAGGAATCTTTGAGACGCGCGCGTCCAGCCTCTGTGCACTCATCAAGGCTTCATTCTCTCCAATGCGGACCGGCATGTCACGGGTGCTCTTCCGTGCTCTCAGTCCATGCCTGTTGCAGAGGTCTTGCTCATACGATGCGCTAAAATGGCTCTCAAATTCGTGACAGTAGTGAGCGCGTGTTCATCTGGATTGCGTCGTGGTTATGCAATTGCAGTCAGACGAGTTTGTGAACGTTTGTCTGCGGAGGTTCAAACACGCGACCAGAACGTAACTCGGCAGTGTACATGAAGCCTGCTTGAAGCGCTTGATACTATTCAATTACATCGCAAAGATCCCTACAGGGTGAATCGAGGATCTGCACGAGCTTTGTCGTATGTCTTCCCGCTCACCTCTGCCAGACACTCATGGCAACAACGCTCGTGGCCAGAGGTTACCAGATAGCGGGCACACACGCCTGGGTACAGATGGTTTTTTAGCTCTCACCAGGTTCGATCTTGGCTCGGAGTAGAGCAAGCAATGCAGTGAGTCACTGCAAGGTCTGCGATTTTTTGAGAAGAAGACCTCAATATCCCGAGCCGCGTAACGGCTGGATGCACGTGCGAACGAGACGGGCCTGGATTCATCATGAAAGAGACAAGAACAGGTTGCGATTCCCGTTGTCCGAGGCATTGCGCTTACTGTACGAGCATTCGGAAATGTTTGCCGTCCCTCTTCACCAAGCATCATTGTATCAATGTAGGTGGATGAAAGACTGTTTCCAGTCCTGGTCAGGCATCTTTTGGGGTAATTTGTCTTCCAAAACCCACAGGTTTTTGTTTTTGGCTCGGAGAAGAAGCAGACAGCGCAATGAAAGACTGCAAGGTCCAGCATGGACAAGCCGTGCAGATAACGAGGACTCCAGTATGAGCGAGATGTATTTGGACCTACCGTTGGTGAGAAATGAATGCTTTGTGGATATCGATCTCGAGGGCAGCTCGCTTGCCTGACGAGCGCCTCAAAATGTTTGCCGTCTGCCTCCACTGTACATATTGCTTTGATGCTGGTGGTAGAAGCTTTCTCAAGGGCTTCGTCAGGCATTTGCCGCGGGGTGACCGGTTGCCCGTCACCCACAGACGTCTGATATTGGCTCCGCTTAGAGCTGACAAAGCAAGTGATATCTGTTAGGTCTGCAAGTGTAGGGCGGAGCCGAGTGATGCAAAGAGAGGTGTATGAAACGAGATGGTGGTTTCGTGTCGCTGCGGGTCTTGATGGTGTGTTTGTCCTTTCAGATGGCAAATTTGTTGATGATTCTGATGGATGGGTGTGATGGTGGTGTATTGTTTGTGATGCAATCGCGATTTTTTCAGACCAAACGCACGAAGCTCAGACCAGCACTCCACATGACCTGGGTGTCGCCGCAAAGGATCTCGTTAGTAGACTTCCCTACATAATCTTGTTTGCCACCGCTTGCATTGACGAAAGCGCGTCTCCGAAAGCAGGCTATCAGAATCCACGTAGCTCTGCTGGAGATGGCGCGATGGACAACTCCTTCTTGAACAGGTTGACAGCTGCCGCGAGGCCTGGCGCTTGTCAGTATTGTCTGAATGCGAGTGGAAGATCAAAGAAGCCTAGCCATGTAGTCTGCCTCCTCGAGCCCCCAAAGCTCCACGATGAGATTGCAGTCTCAAAAGGAGGCAACACACAGATCGAAAGACGGAATCAACGGAAGGTCATGAGGTTGTTCGTAGTCGACGTCTGACTCGGTCTCGACTCGAGTACTTCACCAATCACAACGTGTTAACACTCGCAGTCAGAAGCCCAAGAACCCTGAATGCTGATACCGCCGCTAAATGGCATTGATCGACAATTCCAACAAATACTGCACTCGATCCTCGCCTCAGCCAGCATATCTATAAAGCTCTGATGTGCTGAGAATCGATGGAACGATCCACAATGAGCGCAGGCCACGTCCGCCGGCAAGTCTCGAGCGGAGCTGCTTCTCTTGATGGGATCAAGCCTCTGGGAACGCGTATCTCTGCGATTGATCACAAAGCATTCCAAACACCATGCGCGCGAACAAAAAACGTTGCGCAATTTTACAGCGCTCGCATCGGCGCTGCGCGTCAATAGCCTGGGGGTTATAAAAATGCTGGCTGCTGCAAGATTGATCATGACCGAGTGGGGCAATGAGTCTAGGATCCAATGGAAGAATCAATCTAGTGAGTGTGAACAGAGATCTCGCAGAAACAATCGCTACACGCCGTGAGTAGCCCCATATGCATCAGTCGGGGGTTTGAGAAGATCAAAAATCCTGCGAATCAGTCCATCCACCAGACTGCACGACATATTCGATACTTCAGGTGGTCAGCATCGTTATCAATATCTTGCGCGACGTTACAGTAGCGTCAACGATCGTTCCTGGGCGTTAACCCTCAGGCGCTCGCTCAGAAGAAATCTCTCGCTTCTGTGAGAGGCCGCAACAGGCAGTCTGACTCTCAGCTGGTACCGAAGCGCTCAATCACTTTGTCAAATACCATACCCAATCTGAAGGTTACAATGTCTCTGAAGACGTCACGCAGGCGCTTATGATGCTCGTCGCATGATCAAATCGCCTTCACGGTACTACATAAAGGTGACATCCCAAATGGGCATGCGGTACTCTTGATGGGTCTGCGCGTGTCCCCGCTAAGATGCGTGTCGCCTCGCATGTCCTTGGAACCTAACCGGTCTTGCTACTGTGACCCGGAGTCATAGACGACTTGCCACTGGAAGACCGGTTCTGCCGCGGTAGCTGCCAATGCATTCCCCCCGACGTTCGAAGCCCAGCGGCAGCTCTCATAGCCATTGGACGACGCCTACCCTCCTTCTGCACGTGTCCCGGAGCTTGACGAGCATCACGATACTACTTGCAAGGTGACTATCGCCAATCTCGCATCTGTCGTCCGGTCATCTTCTGATCGCCGTCGCCAGCCGAAAGACGTGAAGTCGGCATCTTCCAGGCTTCTCCGCAGAATCCAGAATTCACTCACTGACAAGACCGCACAGGCCGCCAGATTCTGGCGCCAAGGCCAAAGCTTTGCCGAATCAGGCAATGCCGAATCGCAGGTTCCAATGACTTTGTGGGGACGAGCCAATGTTTGTGCGACGGGCGAATGGCCATTCAGCGTGTTGAGGCCGACGGTAGCCGCGCACTGCGTTGAGTATCGTTATCAGAAACACGATGCTTGGAAGGGATTGCAATGCATCGGTCTTCTGCTGCTTTCCACGCAAGTCGGACCTTCTTTGTCTTCTCGTGGCTCGCACTTATATTCCAGTCTTTGTCCACGAAACTGTGTCGTCCACTTCGCTTCCTTCGCCTCCGCACCCCAGACGACATGGTCTTCGAGCCAGCAAGAGTGCCTCTCGCAGGGGCCGCAGTGTTTGCTGCCAGCGTGCCCAGGCGATCCGTCCGCGCTTGCTACAGCCCTTGTCTTCGGAAGGCTCACTTGGCCGGCACATCCAGGAGGCAGATGCAGACTTCGCAAGCCCAGAATCAAGAGCTCGTGCTCGGATCTCAAGGCACTTCCGTCCCTGCACCAGCCGTCAATCCAGTTCCCGAGTCCCCGAGGCCAGCGAGGGATATTCCTCCAGCCCTAGCAGCGTTGCCACTCTCTCAGATCCTGCGTACTTATCTTATCACGTCCATTTCGTCTTCGCCCGCGCTCCTTGGTGCGTCCACTAAGCTTCTCCGCTCCATGGTCGACAGCAAATCTGCTCTCTTCAATGTTGACCGTAATCCGCTTCTCCGGGCTATCCTGCTGGAGACATTCTATAAGCAGTTCTGCGCTGGCAGCACAGAAACGGAAGTCCGGAAGATGGCCAGCGCCCTCCGACAGCAGGGATATTCTGGCGTGATACTGGAGTACGCCCTCGAGGTGCTTAAGGACGCCGAGGGCACCGACGAGGCGCAGGACATCGAGGCCTGGAGGACTGGAACAATGGGCTCCGTAACAATGGCGTCTCCTGGAGATTACATTGGTCTGAAGTGGTCAGGCATGGGCCCAGCGGCCATGCGGCGAATGAAGAAGAATGAAGCCCCCAGTTCGGAAATGGAGAAGGCTATGCATGAAATATGCAGGGCTGCTGCAGAGAAGAATGTCGTTTTGCTGCCTTCTGCAGAGGAGACGTGGACCCTGGACGGGTACTTCGACTGGAGTATGCGCATGCAGAGAGTTTACAATGCAAGCGGAACAGGCGTGGTGTACAACACGTACCAAGCTTACCTCAAGCAAGCTCCAGCGCGCCTCGCCAAGCATCTGGAAGTGGCGAAAGCCGAGGGCTTCACTCTGGGCGTCAAGGTCGTGCGTGGAGCTTACTTGCATTCGGAGGAGAGAAGCCTTATCCACGATACGATCGAGCACACACATGAAGCATACGACTCGATCGCGTCTTCTTTGATCCATCGGGACTACAACGACTTTGTGCGACCACTTTCAGAACGCAGCAGTCAATGGCCCAAAATCAGCGCACTGCTTGCTACGCACAACTTGAACTCGGTCCAGCGGGCGCAAGCTCTCCGTCGCTCTCAGGCGAGCCGTGGGGAGCCTCTGACTGAGCTCGCGTTCGCTCAGCTTCTTGGCATGGCTGATGAAGTGTCTGCCACTCTGCTTGCCGCTGCAAAGGCTCCGGTCGCCGATGCAATTTCCGTGCGCGAGAGAGTGTACAAGTGCTGTGCTTTTGGTGGCATGACGCAGTGTCTGAACTACCTCCTGCGGAGAGCGGCGGAGAACAAAGATGCCGCAAGTAGGACTGCTGATACTCGGAAGGCTATGGCTGGGGAACTGATGAGGAGACTTCGGCTGGCTCGATGAGTTCAGCGTGATGGACAACGTAGCCCTGGGCGGACGATGTGTGAAGATGATGATTGTCATGTAGAGGAGTCTTGGGCAGAAGTCTTGATTATGTGTACAAGCGCTTTGGTCTAGATGCCTGATGTCTGTCTCAATCAATGCAAGTGATTCGCTCTCTTCCACTTGCGTGGAAGTGCTCGGCGTGAAAGTTCGATGAACGCTGTCAGGTCCACATTTAGTCTGCTCGGACGCGCAAAAGTCCCGCCTTCGAGGACTCAGGCTGATGCAGGAGGTACGGATTGACACTGGTCGACCTGCTCCAGGCACATTTGACTCTGGGACTTGGGTGGAATTGGCAGAGGCAATTCTGTGTAGGATGCGAATGCTGGAAGGTAGCGGGTCAATGCTTTGAGAGAAGTCTGATGCCTCCGTCTGCACATGGTCAGACAATGGGTATTCTGAAGACCTGCATTCCCACCGAGGACCTTTGACTTATTGCACGCCTCTGCCTCTCTCGAGTCAAGCACGATGTTTTCACGTCTAGATGGGCTTAACATGATTTTGGCCATTCTTGAATTCTATCGGGTGCTTGAAAGGGCAGAGATCGTACAGTTGGCATTGGGCAGTGTGCAGATTCTACTCTGGACTCCATGGTCTCATGAAGCCATCAAGGCACTTTCATTTCGCGCGTGCCTTTGTCGACTCCGCTCAACTACTGTATGAGTGTGATAGGCCCATGGCCGTGCGCGAAGTAGAACCCGATCTCTGTTCGAGAGAATGCAGGAGGGCGCGTGTCGCGACTACAGATGCTGTTCTTCCGCACAGCTTTCGTTATCGTCTTCTCCATATCTCTACCGCTACGCTTCTGCTTTGTTAGGGCAATGGACTCATTCTCTTCGGAGTTCACAAGTGAGATCGTCGAGCATGCGATCGCCATGAATGCGCCGTCTTATGTGCGGCACTTCTGCCGTGCCGGAGCGATTATCTCAACGAGCCGTCAGTTGGACAAAGAAGTGAAGTGGAAGGTCGATCGTTCAATGTTCGAATCGCTCAGAGGTCAGGCGCCAAGGCGGCCTTTCTATTCCCGCGTACGTCTGTTAAGTGTTGTGTTTCGCGGGCGCAAGGCGGCGAGTGCATGGTGCTCTCTTCCCATCTGTGTCCGTTGGCTGTTGCGCTAGAGCCTGCCTTTTGTTGCCTGTTGGAGGAGTACTGTGGTGAGCTGTACCTCCGCAAGGCTTTCTGCGTGGGCCCCTCTCCCGCGTAGGATCCGTGGCTATTCTGTACCTTCAGCATCTCCTGCCAGCATGAGTGGAAGTGGCAAGGGCTCTCGAAGCACAAGGCGACCTCGAGCGCGTGCGGAGTGAGTTCCATGGCCGTTGTGCGTTGTTCTTTGTTCGTGAATCTCGGGTACAGGGCTCAGAACGTCGGGCTACCAGCTCCTTCGTCGCCAGATGTGCGCGCAGCGTGTTGTGGGGACTTCCGTGCAGCGATAGCTTGACGGGAGCGGTGTTGCTATCGGCGGAGCAGAGCCAGCCTGCAAGCCTCTTGTGTAGCACTGGAGCCCGATGGCGCCATCTACAGCACACGAGCATGCTCCTCCGACCTCACCGACGGCCCTCTGTGTATCTTGTAGGCCGTCTTGGCGTGCGTGCAGCACTGTTGACACCCGGAGGAGGCCTTCGGCGTGGTCTTGGCATCGCCGAAGCTTCAGTTCACTTATCACGACTACGCCCACTGATGCACACCCACGCCATCACCATGCAGCACAACCATCTCAGAAACTCATGATACCGACGGCGCGACAAGTCCGCAGTATTCTCATCATCCTCATGTGCAGATGAAGGTGTTTGGTCGCAGGGCGGCCGCTCGCTGAAGCCGTGAAGGAAACCCAGCCAAGCCAGCGTCTGAAGCCGGTGAGCATAACATCCACGCTGCACCACGACACCAGTCCTCGGCGGCGGAAACAACCTCATAAGGTTCTTCCACAGCGTGGAAAGCTTCTTGTCTAAGTATGTGCCTAATTTGATCATGCAAGCCTGGCAGATACTGACATGGCGAGGCTGGAAGCTGCGGACCTCCGCTCCAGCCAGCGGTGCGAGCGCTGCGCATCCTGCGACGACAACGTCTTCAAAACCACTTGCGACTCACATTACTAGTATTTTAGCAGGCCACAGCAGCCACACCGTGAGCGGCCTCATGCAGCGAGCAGCCTCTGCAGCGTTTCAGCGCTTCGAAGCACCTCCATCGCCCCCGAAGCTTGCCGCAGTGGCCGCGTCTCTGGAGAGACAGATACCGCGACGGTTGAACACACAATTGCGGCAACAGAGTGCGATTCAATCGATGATAAGAGCTGGCTGGGCAAAAGGCGGAAGTTGGAGACGTCCGTAATATACTCACACCACGGGCCAACCTCTGTCTCGAAGGTGGTTGCGTAGGCATATTGGCAAATATGCCGCAACCAGCAGTACGGATAGCATTTGAGCGCGTATAGAGGTCTTCTAGCGCCTGCGACGCATCTGCAAGCTCCAGGCACAGAGTCACAGCTCGTCAGCACGACCTCGCTGTTCATCAGGAGCCTCCAGAACTAAGGTGCGTCAAGACGGTGTTTGGGCCTGGCCAAAGTTGGTAGGCTCCGGCCGAAGCTTCCCTACATCGCTGGAATGGATGTCCAAGGCAGAGAATTGCTTCGTTTCGCCACGATAGCACCTCGTCGTTGTTCTGCCTTGCAGGGCGTGGGCGTTGCCCTATCATCCTGGGGTTGAAGTCGAAGCATACTTCATGACGAAGATGATGATACAGCACCTGCAATTCATGCCATCGACTCAAGACTGTTTGAACACGCCTTTCTGGCTCTGTTTGAGCCTGCTGCTCGACCTCAACGTCGCTGCCTCGGGCTTGAAAACACTGAATTTGACTTCGTTGAGAATTTGGGTTCACCGATCTTTCAGACCCAGATTCTTACCAGCAGTAGCGCAGCGATGATATTGCTACCTGCTGATCATAGGAATCACCTACTGCCCACAAGAACTCCTTTGCCGCCTTGACTGGTGGTCGTCACTGCTAGGCCTTTGACATGGCCAGTAACACTCAATAGCAAGCGCAAGTCAGGCTCCCTATCACTTCGTCCTTCGGCGAGCGAAACATCGAGCATCACAGAAGCCGGCGGCTGGCATGGGCACACATTTGCATACATGTAGTGTGTCTGCAGGAGCCGCAGACCTCACCGCTCTCAGGCACAAGAAGATCAGGAAGAAACACATACACCAAGCCATATATGAACCGTGCTCTCGTTGGGTCTGAAAGAGATTCGGGATCAACAATGACACCCGCGCCGGTGAGCCTTTGGCCCGGATTCAGAGGTCAGCGCGATTTGATGAATCCACGGGGCATGTCTCATCGCCTTCACCACAAGCAAAAGAGAACGCACACGGTCCTCGGCGAATAGGTTCAGCGTCTGCATCGGCTCAAAGCCTGCTGCGGCTGACCGAGCGAGACCTAGACGTACAACACACGCTAATGTGGCACCCGACTGAAGGATTTCACAATCTCCCGCAGCACGTCTCGTGGTGACTTCGCAGTCTTGGCGCTCCTCGAGGTCGACTGGCTGCAAACGATTCAATTTCTTTGCTCACGCATCGGCATTGGTGAGCTTCTGGTCCGTGTAAGACCGACGACTTACACCAAAGCTGGTGTCCGGTTCGTGCTTCTCACTATGGCACCTTCGTCGAACAGGTCCAGCTACACCGACGCCCGCAGAGACGTGGTGCGATTGACCGAGGCGGGCTTGCCGTCACTGACATTTTATCTGGCATTGGCGAGCCCGTTGGCCCATGTAAGACCAACCGACTGGCTTCTCGCCATCCAGCTTCCTTTGAATTTTGTCTGCCGCCCTCGGCAAAGAAATCCAGTTGTGATGTATGAAGAACATCATACTGCAATGGATTGAGGTGAGCTGGCCATCGACAAGTCTACACCACATGCCTATGTGGCCCTTGGCAGAAGAGAACCAGTCGTGGTTGCCAATGGCAACCAGACTGCGATTGACGGAGGCGAGCTGCTAAGGATGACGCACCCAGATCTCAGCATTTGACTCCGAAGCCAGTGACTCTGTAGCCCGCAGAAGCTCGACCGGCTCCTGAGAGTCTCTGTCCGCTGCAGACGACGTGATCAGCCTGCCGTTCTTGGTGCCTGCCTTGGCTGACACTCGAGCTTCGGGATGTATCACTGACGTACTGCTGTACACTGGCAATTATGTGGAACCGGTCTTTGACCAATCTACAATATCGAGGAGACAATGGCTTAGACTGCCCAGCGGTTCGAATCGAATTCGTGCTGGCAGTCCTCACCATCACCCCCTACGTTGACTTGCTTGCTTTCCGCAAGGAGTCGCTTGCCGGAGTTAGGCAATACTTTTGAGTTTTGGCTGTCGTACAGGCATTCTCATCGTCCTTGACTCAACACACTGCGCACGCGCGGGGGTACATCGAAATTGCACGTCTACTCTGCAAAGGTGTACTCCGCTTGCATGCAGTCCGAAGCTTGTGGAGTTTTCGACGCCTCACGGTGGCCTCTACGTGCCTCAGCATACTCCGGCTGCTCACAGCGCTCTTCCTAACTATTGAGCCGGATGTTGGGCTGTTGTGACTGCGGACGCACGCCTCAAAGTCTTCTTTGTAGCTGTACGCTACTACTCCGTCGACCGCTATGTCGACAGCTCCATGGCTGCATCGACAGTCTGCTGACGTCGATGACTGGTCTGATGGGTGATGGTGACGGCGACTCTCGGTACGGCAAGGCTTCTCAAGCCTGGTAAGGCCTCTGGTTCTTCCTAAATCAAATCTCCGGCCTTGTTGGCTGGCGTGGCATGACTGATTGCACGCGGCTGAAGCTGCCCTTGGTTTACTTCGTCGTGTCCTGGACGGCCGCCGGGTTCTGCTGGCGAGGCTTCTCATAGCCCCAGCTTTGAGACGCAGGTAGCATGGATGGCCCCCTGTCGCACCTGCCTATCGAGAGGTTTCCAACGGTCCTCCATCCCACGGCCAGTATTACTTGTAGGTATGGACAGCGGCACCCATTACATCTCGCATAGGATCTCGACACCGCCAAGTCCCAAGGAAAGTATGCACGCACCCTCTCTTCTGTACTCAGGGCCACTCCCTCAACCATGCGACCCTTTCCGTGCATCTCTATCATGTCCGGCTTACTCGTCGCTCCACCCTGTCTCTCGTGTCTTGGGACACACAGCGTGAGCATGAGTGCCGCTGTAGATTGGGCTTGGACATCGCTGGGTTCATACAGAGCGTGAGCCCGATGGCCGCTCTGCTCGGTCGAATATGGGGTCATCCGTCTTACACCCGAGCGTGAGCAGCACGCCGCTGAGGTTGGCGAGATCTGAGTCTGGAGCTCTACGGTCCACCGAGAGCATATTGCTGCTGCCGACCATTGGAACTGGACATTTCGTGGCCCGAAGCCCGGGCGTGAGCTTCAATGCCGCTACGGTCGACTGGAAAAGGATTTGATCATCTGGACATCGGGCGAAACGCCGAGCGTGAGCACGATCGCCGCTTTGGTCAATTGAACGTGGGTCTCCGCAGCCAGCGCACATCTGGCGTGAGACTGGCAATGGAGCTCCAGAAAACTAGCAAGTGCACACATTCCGCCACGGTCATCTGAGCCTGGGGCTGGATCTTCCTATTTCCCGGGCGAGAGCACACTTGCCGCCGCGATCGACTGGGTTGTCGATGCCTGCTGATCAGACTTGTGCCCTTGGACTGGACAGGATCAATCTGGTTGCATTCTAGTGCCTTGGCTCCACGCCATGCCCGTAGTCCACACGAGCCGGGTTTCAAGATATGCACCTGATGTCGCCGTACGCAGAAGAAGTGCCATGCTCCGCTGCCGGTGTTTCCAGGCTATCGTATCGTCGCCGACGTCGTCGTCCGGCCCACAAGCCATCTTGTCTCCTTGTACAGCAAGAGTTCCAGCTGATACTGCGTCTGCATCGCCATGGCCGCTTTGATCGATGGCTTCGAGCTTTGTCGGTCTGGCTGGTGTGGCCTCTCGTTGCGCGCCTGAAACCCAATCGGCTTGCCGGGCGAGTAGTGTGGTCTCTCTTGCCATGCGATGTCCCGCTCGACTTTGGCGAATGCTGAGCATACTCTCGCGTGCCCCAATGCCTCGTCTTTGAGCAACGAACGGATTGGGAAGAGCTTGCGCCATCTTCTGGAAGTCTACTCGTTCTGTGTCTGGCTGCTGTGGTTGGTGTCTCGCGGCTGGTTGGTTCAGATGCTCTCCCTGCTTTCCTCGCTCTTGTGCATTTTGGTATTGTACGCTGCTTCCACGGTGGTCTGTCGATTGTCACTCTCGTACTGTGCGGATAAAGCTTCTGTGATTGAGCAATAGGCCCTGCTTTTTCACGATTTTTAAATGCTGACGTGGCTTCCGTGGTCTCTGCGCGTTTATTGCTCGTCAAGGCCACAATCCACACAGTGGGCCCGTTCCATGGTTCCACGCCCCATTCAAGCCCTGCGAGAGCCTTTCCCTATGGCCGCAGCTCCTTGTCGTGACCTCGCCCTAATCCCAAGCTCTGCCATGTCCACATCTTACTCCTTTTGCTGTTGACCTGCGCGAGCCGCTTTGGCCATAGAGTCTCACTTTCAACAATCGTCACGTATGTATCTTTGCTCTTCAAACGCGTATGCCGGGGAGTGGTGTTCCTCGCCCCTGAGCAGAGATGTGTGGTCGTCCACTGCCTTGCTGTCTCTACCCACTCGACGAAACAAGCAGCCTGACATGCAGACCATTTCGGTAGAATAGAGACATTCGTCGATCCCTCCATGCTTGTGCTCGCTGCCATACGACTTTGTGCCCTGCTTCGCAACCAACTCATGCCTCTCCCTCCACCGGCATCTCGCTGCTCGGGATCCGCTGCGCCCTATTGTTGCGATCAAGTGTGGACCATCGCCGTGGGAGAGGCCAAATCGCGTGCTCTCCTCCGATCGTCGAGCCCATGTTAGGGCAATGCGTTTGCTTTTAGCGCCTAGCCGCTGTGTATGCCGCTG
The DNA here is from genome assembly GCA_021401465.1 of Teratosphaeria epicoccoides. Lineage (NCBI taxonomy): Eukaryota > Fungi > Ascomycota > Dothideomycetes > Mycosphaerellales > Teratosphaeriaceae > Teratosphaeria > Teratosphaeria epicoccoides. Next base: position 29,587 of record JADDMT010000047.1, read on the forward strand.
CTTGTTGCGCTTGGTCGTTTGCTCGTTTGCTCTATGCCAGATGATTGAACACATCCATTCCCGTGCCCGACTGCATCGAATAGCTACATTGTGTGCGCATTCCCCTCGGCTCCCTGCGTACTCTATCCTTGCGGCCTCTCCGGTACCACTGGCTGTGTGCATTGCATCTCAGCTGTTGCATCGCTCCTCCCCGGTGCCAGACGAATGTCAATTGGCTCCACCAGCTTCTCACAAGGCTATGTCATGGGCATCCGCCTAAGACAGAGCTTCGTAGTCCATCTCTGTCGCACGACCGCTCTTGTGATCGTTCATCATTGTGGTACTGGGTGCAGTTAAGGGAACAGTGTCTTTGGTCAGGCTACATGTGTGGCAATCTGGAAGCTTGATCTGTCTGTGATTTTCAAGGTCTTGCATTGTGGGAATGCGGAGGTATGCAGAATATAATAATAAGCTGACAATTGATCATCCAACGGACACCCAATTACCGAGCGACGCGTATGAGATATGCGGCGGCAGGGGCGTAGCTCGGCAACGGGTGGGAGTTCAAACATGTGCTAACATATCTTGTCGTCCTAGTGGTTACCCACTCGAATTCGAGCCTACGCTCCTCCGAATAATTCTTTTTCATCAATCTTTTGGCAGGCACTGGCCGCAACTGCTGCTCTGTTCGATGCTGTCAAAGCCAGTTTCATTTTTGTTGATCGATGAATCACAATTATTCATGACAGCGAGCAGGAATTGGATCACGAGAGCCATTTGGCAGATGCTGTCGATCGTGCATACGATACCATTTGCCATGGTGTTTACTAGGTACCTTTGTTTCTGAAATCCAAGTGGAGCCAGCAGCTGACTGTCCTCTCAAAGTCCTACGGTAAATCCGATTTTTCTCCCACAGCATCCAGTTGCTTCCTGACATACACAACAGACAACAGCAGCAACCGCATAATGGAAAGAATCTCTCAGACAATTCTTCACTTTCCGATCGGGTTTGATTCGCAACTTGTGTTATACGTGGTGAAGGTCGACGACCCTGCGTGACAACTTGGCAACACTGGCATTCTCAACGGTGGCGTGTGCCTCTTCGTACGGTCGTGTCGATATGACAAGATAGCAGGAACTCATTTTTGGACTTGGGGCTATCTTCTCGTGTAGTTGGAGTCTTGTTGGCGCTGCTGTAGAGTGAGATATTGGCATGGGAAGGAAGCAAGCTCGGCAGAGCGTCGTCAATGAATGGCAAGATATATTCAATTTCGAGGGCAACAACTCTCGTCCAACCAGAAAGCCGGACAGTTGGCTTCTCTGGCGAGACCGGTGTCGCCGCACCGTTAGCCTGCCGCCCCTTACTCCTGCTCTCTTGATTTCGCACTGATTTACCGCTCTTCCTGATGATGCTAATTCGGTTGGTTATTAGATTCAGTAATTTCAACTTGAATCTGCATTGCTTCTTGTAAGCTGCCGCGCCGGTTCCATTCCGGATTCAACATGCGGAAACATTTTTTATCCTTTTGACGATGGAGGTACATGGATGAGCTTTTTTTTCCCTGGCATCATTGAAGTCGATGCGAATGACACTGCTTTCTTTCGGAGAGTTCATAAGCCAGATCATTCATTACAGATCATTACAGTCGATTATGAGGCAATTTTTATTCCATTAAAATCCATCAGAGACTCTGGAACAACGCTAGTGCGAGCATCTTATATTCCAATCGCCCGTCAAAGCCACTACATCAAATTCGCCCGCAGCATACAGTGTAAGCCGACGCGATCTTTCAGCAACACTGCAATACCGCGAGTCGACCATGAATGCCACAAAGACTGCTGGAACAAGCGGACGCCTCCATGAAAGCCAGGAACGTCCGGCTACCGGGATCAAATGCACAAAGCTAATTAAATGGAAACCTGCTGCTTCGCCAAGACGGCTTCTCAATCAAATCTAAGTACCTACGAGACGACCCGGGCAGAAGCTGACGATGCCACCCGCAGACGCGCACGCACAGCCGTTACACGTTGACGGACTGGATGCTGGGGCAGCAAAAGCTCTTCCGAGAGTTTGAGCGTGGATTGCAAACGGTAAAACAGCACCTAGCCGGGCCTTTCCTTTATCCACTTGTAGGCCCCCTACAATGACAATCTAGGTTACGAGGGCCGAGCACGACGGACTGACGAAGAGCAGGAGAAGGGACACGACTTAATACGCTTCCCGAACTCGCTTTGCCCAGAGCAAACCGCGGCCGAGAATGAGACAGCCACCGGACAACGCGATCGCCGCGGTTCCAATACGTAGACGACACAGCCGCGCCTCCAGAATGCAAGCACGAGATCTCGTACCTCGAGACGGGCTCGAGCTCGACTATTTGGTGAGGAGGTAACCGCAATGGTCAGAAAGTAATACGGCTTAGCGACGCGCCTCGTAGCTACTACCTTCAACACTGTGCAATGCTCGGTGCTGCGGAGGAAAGAGAAGGGATGGCAATAGCAAGCAGAGTGGAGACATACCTACGGAGACCCAATCACGGGTCTACGATAGCTTCCAATCAAGATGGGAACAGGAGAGGTGACCGGTAGGCCGCTGGGCTATGTGGAAAGAAATCCGGAAAAAGCGTGATAGCGAAAATCAGAGTGACAATATAGGACGCGCTGGGACATTTCTCAAGAAGAATTGGCTTCGAGATCCATTACCGGGAGCATGAGGAACACTGGGTGAAAGCTGCAGATGCCCTGACCTATATCCTTGGCAGAGCAAATGTTTTGGCTTGTCAAGCACAGCTGACACTCGCGACGGGTCGCGCGGTCTGTGAAGCTCAAGTTACACTTGGATTTTCAAATTCGATTTTGGTGGACGAGTTGCGATCGCACACCAGTCTGGCCGGCCACAGACCTCCAAATGCACTTCTACTGGACTTTCCGCCTGTGGTGATACAGAGGAACAGGACGGCAGATCGATGTGTACGGCGAAGGCAATTAGCTTCGACTTAGCACACAGAGAGTCGAGAAGCTTCGCCGCAACATTGAGCTTGCGTCCGTCAACGAGCATATATGCATGTCTGGCCTACAGCAGCGATTATTTCCAAAAGGCATTTGAACTCTCATCCACAGGGCCATGCTCGTGCACGAGTATCGTATCCAGGGCCAGGTATATCCAGGAGTCACCAAGGTACTTTTGTGATGGTCTCATTGCAGGCTTCGGAACCAGCCAGTCGCCCATGTATATCATTGGCGGCTGTCCTGAATCCGCTGCATCACACTGCTCTCTGCTTTGCGGAGGCGACCTCGCGATCCAAAAGATCCATTTTCTAGATCAGGAAATACCACTACGACAGCCTGCGTGCTCTTCAACTGAATTAATGCCAGAAACCAGGCATTTGTCGACGTACAGGGTCGTTGGGTTGAGAGCAACGCAGAGGTGCAGATATCGCGCCATCGGCCATGTCGACTTGCTCACATCCAGACTAGCATCCTCTTGATCTCTCATCACATTCCCCGGACACTCACAGGTTCCGCTCATCTTGGTGTAGCGATACTCAACATTCACCTCGTGGTGTGAAGTCGATAAGCACGCCCAACGCACGGGCTGCTTCCGCCCGGACAGCCTTGGCAGAAGCATGTCCGGAGCCGCTGTCCCGGCAACCCGAAACGGAAGCGACTCGCCTATCAGCAGCATCACGGAGAGCGGGCAACAGTACAGAGCTCTGAATCATGCACCAGGTCTTAAGGTACAAAGCTACCCGTAGCTTCGACTCAGGCAGTCGTGGTAGGGATCCATACAGATTTCAAGGAGCATGAATGAGAAGAGGCATGGCGATATGCCCTCCGCCAACGAACGCAGTCTGCTAATACAGCGAGTGCCCATTGACGAACAGAGACAGCGTTATCCACACCAGACGGTACGAGTAAGATTCAGCGAACGCGAGCAAGCAAAAACTCACGATTGGAAGATACGACGGTTCTGCACGATCCTCCTCACAACGATTCCACTTCTTACGCTTGCCATCATCTTCTTCTGCGTTCTGATCGCCGGCCAGAACGATGTTCTCAACGACCACGATACCGCGCCGTCGACCTTTTCCTCTACTTCCTTCCTCACTGCGCATGACATACCACACCAAGCATGGCCAGAGTCGTACGGTGTGAAGTTCGCGAAGCTCAAGAAGATCCTCAGCGAGACGCCGTCCAATGCCTCAGCGAAAGAGTGGAGCAGGTACTACACATCTGGACCGCATCTGACAGGCAAGAACAAGACGCAGGCGTATTGGACTAGAGATAGATGGAGCTCGTGGGGCATCGAGAGCTCGCTGGCAAGCTACGATGTCTATCTGAACTACCCAGTCGACCACCGTCTTGCACTGCTGGAGCATGGTGAGGTCTCATTCGAAGCGACGTTGGAGGAGGATGTGCTTCAAGAAGATCCAACCACAGGCCTGGATGATCGCGTGCCAGTATTTCATGGCTATTCAGCGAGCGGCAACGTCACTGCGCCATACGTGTACGTCAATTATGGCACCTACCAGGACTTTGAGGATCTCAAAGCCGCCAACATCAGTGTTGAGGGCAAGATCGTGATCGCGAAATATGGCGGCATTTTCAGAGGGCTGAAAGCAAAGAGGGCAAGCGAGTTGGGCGCAGTGGGTTGCATTCTGTATACGGATACTGGTGACGACGGTGAGGTCACAGAGAAGAATGGATACACGGCATACCCTAATGGTCCTGCGAGACAGCCCAGCTCTGTTCAGCGGGGCAGCATGGAGTATCTCAGCTTTGCGCCTGGCGACCCGACCACACCTGGATACCCTTCATTGCCTGATGCTCCTCGTGAGTCCGCTGAGGGCAAGATCCCAGACATACCTTCTATCCCAATTTCATATGTGGAGGCCGTACCTCTGCTGAAGGCGCTCAACGGCTATGGACCCAACAGCTCATCCTTCGGGTCTGACTGGCAGACTGGTGGCTTGGGCTACAAGGGCGTGGAGTACAGCATCGGCCCCTCACCAGAGAGTGTCACTATCAACCTGGTAAACGAGCAGGAGTACGTTACCACGCCTTTGTGGAACGTGATTGGTGTGATCAATGGCTCGCTCGCAGACGAAGTTGTTGTGGTTGGATGTCACCGCGATGCATGGATCGCTGGTGGTGCGGGTGATCCCAATTCTGGCAGCGCCGCACTTAACGAGATCGTTCGCTCCTTCGGCGCTGCTCTCGAAGCTGGCTGGAAGCCTTTGCGTACGATTGTCTTTGCCAGCTGGGATGGTGAAGAGTATGGCTTGCTGGGCAGCACAGAGTGGGTTGAGGAATACCTGCCATGGCTAGCGGACTCAGCCGTCGCCTATATCAATCTTGACGTCGGCGCCATTGGGCCTGACTTCTCATCTGCCGCCGCACCAGTTCTGAACAAGGTCCTCTGCGATGTCACGCGCGAAGTGAAGTCGCCCAATCAGACTCACAAAGGCCAGACTGTCTATGACCTGTGGGATGGCGAGATCGATACCATGGGCTCGGGTTCTGACTTCACTGCATTCCAAGACTTTGCCGGTATCAGCTCAATTCATGTTGAGTTCTCTGTGGGTTCATACGGAGTCCGCAAAGGCAGGCCGAACCCCATATACCATTACCACAGCAATTACGACTCATTCCACTGGATGGAGAAGTTTGGCGATCCTACGTTCGAGTACCACTCCGCGATCGCTAGAATTGGTGCGTTACTCGCAGCGGAGCTGGTCGAGCAACCGCTGATTCCATTCAACGCAATGGACTATGCTGCTGGGCTCCAAAAATACTTGAAGAGCGTGGAGAAGCTTGTGGAGAAGAAATCGTACACCACACCGACGGGCGACAACATCAGCAAGGACCTGTTTAGGAGTCTCGAAGACGCCATCGCAGCCTTCAGAGACGTGGCCACGAACTTCGATGCCAAAGCCGCGGCCCTCGCAGAGCAGCTTGCCCAGCCAGTCGCGAGCCGGACACCTGGCGCGAATGCCAGGCTCTACGAAGACGTCCATAAGGTCAATGTCAAGTACAAGTATCTTGAACGGCAATTTTTGTACCAAGATGGCCTGGATGGAAGGAACTGGTACAAGCACGTGGTCTTTGCACCAGGCCTATGGACGGGCTACGCTGGGGCGACATTTCCTGGTCTCGTGGAAGCCATCGAGTTTGGGACTAGTGACTTGAAGAAGTGGGTGGATATCATTGAGCAGAGAGTTGACGGGGCTATTGGGTTGCTGGAGTAAGCGGACGCAACGACTGTACGACAAAGCGCGGGAGGTAATCAGCACGCATGGATACATTGCTGGCTTGCGTGTATCAGATCAGACGTTGATACGTAGATACAAATATCACATCTTGCGAACGGAAGGAGAAATTAGCACAATCGTGAATGACAGGATTGCAAGGTGTGCTACGTGTCCGCGCAAAGAGGTTTCACTTCTCTACCTTCTGGCTAGCATCAGGATCCGGCTCCCGGCGCTTTACCTTGGATGTGAACATTTCCCTTGACGGACGAGCAAAGACCCAATGAGTCCTCGGCGTGCGGAGCAAAACAGATCCTGCGGCACTGTGTGCTCTACATCAGACCGAGACCTGTTTCACTGCTGCGCAATCTGTCAATGTCTGTGAACACAGAGCTTAGGGTGATCCCACGGTTTGGGTAAGCTCTTGACACGCTCAAGCATGGGAGTGTTGACAAGGGAAGCCACCGTTTCTGTTGATGATGAAGTAGTTGCTTGACGTAGCGTTTCGTCGATCATTTATTACACGCTCGCATGTTATCAGCAAACATGTTGCTTGGAATGGTGTTGAAGAGAGTCAGAACATGATAACAAGAGTCCGCCCACGTCAAATGCCTCATTTTTCTGCAAGAGGGACCGTTGACATTCGCCCAAGACTATGAGCACGGCTTTTTACCAAAGAGGTAGCCCATAGACGACAAGTGGTGCGATATGCTGTCGACCGATTGTTTCACACTTGCGTCTCGCTCAACGTCACAGGCGTATGGAACCGGACCGAGATCAGCTCCTGCTTGGCCGAAGCAGTTCCTTAGACATGACCGGTGATTTCTTGATGACACAATCATTCCTTGCGTGTCTGGAATTTCTCCATTCATTGAGCTAGAGCTAACGGCACGTGATCACATCGCTACAAGTTGGTTTTGTTTCCGTCCAGAATCCATCTTTGCTTATCGTGAGCGAACCTGCACTCCTTACCTGACGCAATAGCCACCGTCAATGACAATGTCAGCACCAGTGGTGTAAGTCGAAGCATCAGAGATCAGGTAGACGTAAGCACCCTTGAGCTCCTTGGCCTCACCATCACGGTTCAGCGGGATCATGCTCTTCCACAGATCCTGGGTCTCCTTTGCCACGAAGTCAGAAAGACCAGTGTCGATGTAGCCGGGCGAGATGGAGTTGACGCGGGCGAAGTCGCGCCACTCATTGGCAAGGGAGCGGGCCATGTGGATGCAGCCAGCTTTTGCGGTGTTGTAGGAGGTTTGCTCTTGAGGGAAGTTGGCGATGTGGCCGGACATGGAGGCAGTGATGACGAGAGAGCCGTGGCCCTGCTTCTTGAAGTGGTGGCCAACAGCCTTTGCGCAGTGGAAGGTGCCGTTCAGGTCAACCTGAGATGGGTTGTCAGCTCGGCTCGGGACAAAACGGCCGGCAATGCCAAGGCTTACCTGGACGACGTGATTCCACGCCTCAACGGAGCCATCAAGGACACCAGAGTCGGCAGTGGCACCAGCGTTGGCAATGAAGGCGTCAATCTTGCCAAAGTCCTTGATCACGTCGTTGACGAGCTGCTCGACAGACTCGTACCTGAACATCTGTCAGCCACTTGTCGCTCCGACCACAGTTCGTGTCCAATGCTTACTTGTCAACCTGGCACTTGTAGGCCTTCGCCTTGACACCATAGGTCTTCTGGAGCTCCTCAGCGTTCTTGATGCCGCCCTCAGCGCGGGATGCGTATGTGATGGCAACGTCGGCGCCGAACTCAGCAGCACCACGAGCCGCCTCGATGCCCATGCCCTTCGGGCCTGATGCACCGGTGACCACGACGACCTTGCCCTTCAGGTTGAACATCTCCTTCAGGGAGTCGGTCTTTGGGATTCCGACAGGCATGATGACGGTGGTGTGTATGGATCTGCTTTGGTTGTGATGATGGTCTGCTAACGTCGAGTGAAGTCGGTGATTGAGTTCGTTATGGAGAGTGTATTGAAGGAGAAAGGAAAGCACGAGGAACACAAGTATTTGAGACTTGTCACTGGGAGCATCTCCGGACCAAAATTAGTTGGAGAATGCGGTCATGGGTAGCTGGGTGCCCCTCCCGTCCAATGTCTTGCTGCATGGTGGGGCAACGGGGGCTGGATCGTCCCAGGTCGAATGACAGAATGTTGATTCAGCTGCTGACGCCCTTTCTTGTGCTATCTCATTGCGAGGTCCGCTTGACCATGCTGCTGCTGTACTCTTGAAGGTTTCTTGCTCGTCTATGGCTTGTGGAGTTGTGGTGTTCTTCGTCTCCTGCGCTGTAATCTCGTGTGTCTTGTGTTCTTGTGCCCCGCATCGCGCTGGTACGTGGGGTTTTTGAAGATTGAACGTCATGGCGTCGGTCCTTCTCGGACTGGTCTTGCTTAACAGAAACTTCAAATCATCTCCTAGACCTGCATTGTTGTTTGTCTTACGCAGGTGGAGGTGTTCGAGAATACCAGCTCACCCTCCCGGCGATTTTGCGGCGGGCTGTAGACCAACGTCTCATCTGGCACCAAATGCACGAGCTTCTGGTCGACGTTTCCGTCAAGCTCGTACAACTGCCGGAGAACCACATGATACACCTTATGAGGTGTACCGAGCAGGGGAGGAGGGGCGCTGGTCTTCGCAACCATCTTGGAAGGGAAATTCTCCTTGCTCTTCTCGGTCAGGTCCACAAGCCGGGTCTTGTCGGTGCAGAGCCACAGTCAATCTTGGATTAATCGTGGTAGATCACCCACTCGCAGCCAAACTCCAAGCCGGTCAACCAAGCGTCACGAATCAACCAATGCCCTCAGCTGTCAATTGAAAGTCCAAAGTGCGTCAACTGCTTCAGGTAGGCAATTCACCAACTAGACGTCAAAGATCTGAAGTAGAGTGCGGTCGTCAGAGTACGATCGAGTGACTCGAGTGCAATGATACATGGCAGCTTGCCGGACGCGGACGCATCCCGCCAGCACATGGGCATGAGGGTGGTGTGATAACTCGTGCGGGACGCTATGCAGCTTCGTGCCTTCCCGCTATGGTTGATCCTTCGTGAGGCAGCGATATGATTTCTGCCGGCACCAGCTGCTGACGGGCGCCGTGTCCCGAGTCAACATCGGTCATTGTATCTCTCCTCCAAACAACAAGCACAGAGTACACGGAGGACATATGGTATACATCTCTGCCTGAGCAAATGTCACGGACGAGCGATAAAAGCTGGTCGCCGCCCATGTACCATACATATCTTGATACAGGGACTAGAAGACATTTCCTCAAAGCTTCGTTGCGTACGCCGCAAGCGCCTATGTAGAAGAACTCTCTCGTGGTGGTTGTAAAGCCAACCAATCCCCTTTCCCCAGCATGATGGTGGGGGGAAGTACGACGCTATGCCAGCGCACCGGCCATTGGCTGGCTTTCGCGCTCATCGACTTTATGACTTCGGGAAGCGCTCCTCCTCCTCCTATTTTGGGCCTTGTCAAACTAACTTGCCTCTCCTCTACATGCGGTCTGTCACCCCTACGCCTGTGACCGTTGGGCGGGCTGGCCCTTGATCAAATGGTATGTATAGGCAGGTAAGCTTTCCTTCGACGACTCTTGGCTCTCTTTTGTTCGATTGCTCGGTGCGACTTCATACTACAATTTGCAGGCTTCAAGAGCGATGGGGCTCTCATTGCTGGAGCGCGTCCTGTTCGCAGTGTCCATCTTCAATTTCGCCCTTCTGATCTCAGCGGCGAACATCAGCAATGCGTCTTCCATCTTTGTCTACAATGGAGCACAATCCAACGAGCAATTCGTCTTCGCCTACGCAGTCGACCAGACCGACTACGATATCTACATCCACATGTCTGCGCCGGCAGGCAACAGCTGGATGGCGGTGGGCGCTGGCTCCAGCATGAAAGACACTCTCATGCTCGTGGCTTATCCGAGCAAGAACGGCACGGGCATGACTCTCAGCCCACGGATTTCAACCGGACACAATGAGCCAAGCTACACGGACAAAGTTAAATGCGAACTTGTGTACGCCGATGATCTAGAAGATGGCAACACGGTCACAGAATATGGATATCAGGGGTCAGGGCTTTTTGGGTCGATGACGGTGAATGCCATCTGCCACAACGCCACAACGGACCAAAGTCATAACCCACTCATCTCAGGCTTCCCAACCGGCAACAGCAGCGATGACTCACCCTTCATCTTTGCCGTCGGCCCAGGCACCGAAGGCAACAACAACCTGCAATCCAATTCCCTCTCCGCCGGCCTGCGCGAGCACGACTTTTACGGCCAGTTCCAAATGAACGCCAAAGCCGCCCTCGCACCAACCGGCAGCCAGGCCCAAGTTCCCAGGCCCAATGGCGTAAACAAAACCTACCACCTCTCCGCCGCCGAAGCAGCCTACGGAACGCACGGCGACAATGACCCAGCGCCCGTGATCCACGCAGGCGTCATGTGCATAACCTTTGTCCTCATCTACCCCTTGGGCGCCATCCTGCTGCGCATCCTCAACAAAGTGAAAGCGCACGCCATCGTGCAATGCATCGGCCTGGTCCTCACCACCATGGCCACAGCGGGCGGCATCGTACTCTCCTCCAAATACAACAAGAGCAAGCACTTCAACTCCCCGCACCAAGTCATCGGAATCCTCATCTTCATCGCCCTCTGGGTCCAACTAGCTCTCGGCGTCCTCAACCACCGCAGCTTCCAAAAAACAGGCCAGAAAACCACAATGGGGAAAGCCCACCTCTACCTCGGCCCCGCGGTGATCCTGCTAGGCTGGATCAACGCCCCCATCGGGTTCGTCTTCGGCGGCAACCCGCACGCTTGCCTGCCATACGTCGTCGTCCTCCTCGCCGTCATCATCGGCTACTGTACCCTCCGCTTCTGCAGCCACATCTGCTGCGGCGGACGGATGAAAAAGTCTAGACGCGCGGAGGGAGCGATGCCGAGCGGGGCAGAGGGGTACCAGTATCCTCAATTTGGGAGTGGGGCGCCTGCGGGTGGGGAGGGTGCTGCTGGGGTCGGCGGCGCGTATATGCAGCCACCGCCGTCGTATTCGCGACATACGTATGAGAGGCAGCCGAGTTATCGCAGTGAAGACGTGCCGTTGAGGCCGTATGAGAGTCAGGTGAGTGGGCAGCCGACGCAGCCGAGGGGGATGATATAGAGCTGCTGGTGCGGGGCCACAGTGGGTTTGCATATGTGTTGGGAGGGAGGCGTGCATTTTGAGCTTGGAGCTTGGCATTGGGGAGATGGCAGCAGAGTCAGTCGATTGACGGGTGTGTGTGGGAGCGGAGCGCTATGTACATGGAAGTCATCAAAAGCTTCTTCAGATCGCCACCAACGCCCTGCTGAATCGCCCACTTCTTCGATACCACCCAAATGCAAAATGCATAACGCAAAGTTTTCATCCTCAAGCAATTCCATACGTCTGATGCCCGTGCGGCTGGTCAACATGAGCCGCATCCGCGTGTGGCATCAGACCCTCTCTCGCGCTTTCTGCCTCCTCCTCCAATTTCTCCCTCTGGATAGTGTAGCTCTTTCTCCCCACATATCCCACCAGCGCCATCCCAACCACCAGCGCCACGATCAACAGCCCGATGTTCACGGGCACCGGATCATCCCCAAACACGCCATGCGTCAACGTGTCCAGTCCCGCTTGCGAGAAGTTGAACAGTCCCGCTAAACAGATGATAAGACCGTAGACTTTGCCGAAGGTATCAAATCCAAAGACCTTGGCTGAGTAGTCGGAGACTGCAGTGTAGTAGAGCGGGCGGTAAACGACGAAAAGACAGACGTTGGCGTATGCAGCCCACATCTGCGGTACTACGCCTAGCGCTCCGATTGCCGTGGCGACCGTGACGAGCAGGCCTAGGACGAAGGGCGTCGAGGTGTGATCGAGCACGAGTCCGATGAAGGGAACCGCAATGACGCCGCCGAGCGGCAGGGCGATGTCGAAAAATTCGTTTATTTGCCTGGCCTGGGTGGGTGAGTGCAGCATGGAGGTGTATTGGGTGCGAAGGGTGGCGACAAAGTAGTTGATGCGCGTCATTTGGACTACGGTGAAAAGTGTGATGAGGATGAACCAAGGAGAGCAGATCTGTTGGAGCGCAGTCTTGCCGTGCAGAGCGCCCCAGACGCCGGACCTGGCGGCGGTGGATTCTTGGGTCTGGACTTGGTTTTCGCCGCTCTTGGAGCCAAGGAGCTCTGTGATCTCGGATGCTCTGCTGTCTCTGTGCTCACCGTTCCCTTCGTGGTTCGTACTGTGGCCATTCGTCTCGTCGGACGAGTTCTCTGCCTCTTGCACTAGCTCGCCAACGGTCTTGTACGAGGTGCTTGGCATAAGGAGCAGCTGCGCAATGAGGATGAAGGCAGGCACGATCAGGTAGACCAGAAAGAACTTCTTGGGCGTGAAAGTCTCATTTGACCCTTGGTATACCAGACGGTAGCCTAGGAACACTGCACTGCTCGTGTCGAAAGCTCCAGTCAGAAGAGCTAGAATGAAGCCGGAGTGTCTGGGAAATGTATTGCTCAGCTGAAAGCTGGAAATGAAGACGAAAGGCCCACCGAGCGCAAGGAAGAGGTAGCCAGGTATGTAAGCGTCAAAAGGTAGATCTCGTGCGAAAGCCATGCTCAATGCGCCGAGCGTCAAGAACACTGCTCCCACCACACTCGCGACTCGTGGTCCAAACCGGTCCAGCACCGTGCCCACCGGCAGCGCGCAGACATTCGTGCTCACAGCCGCAACGGTGAACATCAAGTTCAATCTCATCTCTTGTCCATAGCACACATATACTCCATCGTCCAGCTCTTGCTTCAAACATCGATTCCGGTACACACCTTCATTGATCAAGATCGGCTTGATGGCTGCGAACCCGAATACCACTCCCGCTGCCAGCAGACAGTATATCGCAGCAATCATCACCTGCAGTGCCCTCTTGGTCCGGCTGACCTGATGCGCTCCCACTGCTCGCTCCTCTTGGATCATAGGAGGTGACCATTCTGCCAGTGGGTTGAAGCTCAGCTTTCTTCGTTCGGAGCCGGAGGGCGAGGCGGAGCGCTGGTCCCAGCGGTCGAGAGGCTCCATGCTGGAGCGACGTTCGTAGAGCGTCATTGCAGTCTGGCGTGAGGTGTCGAGGTGAAGAACAGCAGGACGAGCTGCTGCGGCGCGCTGGCCGAGGCGGGCAGCCGTGTGGATGCTGCGGAGCCTTCGCTTGGACGATCTGGTTGCGATTACACAAGCTGTATGCTGTATTGTTCAATGCCTGGCGTGATTATGTATCTACAATTAGACAATCAACGCCCAAAGACGATGTGAAATTTCAAGCTGAGCAGCTTCCTACGTGCTCATGTACAGACTAGACCATCTTGAGCAACATTGCGGAGCTCACTCTACGGTGATGATCAGGTAGTCGAATGGCAGCCCATGTGGAGCTCGCAAGAAAAGTCTGCGTTGTGAGCAGGACGAAAGGGCGGTTGGGAGGCCTGGAACGGGAAGGAGGTATCGGATTGTTTGTTGACTTATGACGGGCATCATGGTCATATCGAGCTTGGTGGATGGAAAATTGCTTCACAGCTTATGCACAATAATGCTCCTCAGACAAGGAATAGCAGTCAAGACACGCACAAGACAGAGCGGGGTCATCAGGTGCTCAGCTGATGTATGCCATGGCAGCGGCATTGAAGAGGGGCAAGTACTCATGTACATATCAGACACCGATCCATCAAATACTTCTGCGGTGAATACACGGAATCCACGTCAGAGCCCATTACAGCCTAGCGGACAATGACCACCACACCCACCATCATCCTCGTCCATGAATCCTTTCACCAAGCCGCCCACTACATCGATTTCGACGCGGCCCTGCAATCCGTCGGACTGAACGAAGTCCGCATCCCTCAGCTCCCATCATGCTCTTACGATCCTCCCGAGAAAGCTTTCGAAGCTGATATAAACATCGCCCGCAAGACGATCCTGAGCTGCCTGAACAGCGGGCGCGAAGTCATGCTGGTGGCTCATGGGTACGGCGGAAAGGTAATCAGTGACGCGTTGGCAGAGGTCCCATTCTCGAGTAACCGCGAGCACGTCAAAGTCCTCGGGATTGTGTTCGTAGCTGGGGTGGTCTGCGAGGAAGGCGAGAGCAGAGCAACGAGTGGAGGCGAGGCCGCACCTGCAATCACTCACTCGGTAAGATCCTCCAGCCTGCTCGCCTTAGCACCGCGTCGTCGGTCCCCGCTAACATGTTTTCCAGGATGATCTCGTGGAAGTCGCGGACCCGTCTAACCTCTTCCTCAACACCCTGACCTCCAAAGCCGCGCTCGACAAAGCTACGGCCTTATTTGTTCCCTTTGCGAAATCTGCAGGCGCTGCCGCAGCAAAGACAGCGAGCTGGAGTCGGTACCAATGCGCCTACGTGCAATGTGTGCAAGACAGAGCATTCCCAGTCTCGAGCCAGGAGCGTTGCGTCGCGAAGCTCAAGAAGCGGTGTGAATGGGATCCTGCGGTAGCAAAGCTGGATTGCGACCATGATCCCTTCTTGAGCCAGCCGGGAAAGTTGGCCGGGATGGTGAAAAGGCTTGTTGATGATGCGTTAGAGTAGCTCTCGCAATCTCCCAAACGAAGGACTGGTCTTGTATCAGATACCCAAGCTCAGCCGCCATCTCAATTATGCACTCCACCCCCCACATTCGCCGTACTCCTTCGCAATCCCTCCTTGTACCTCGCCAACGCCCGATCCCGACACGCCTTATGATCCACCATCGGCCTCGGATACCCAGCCTTCTCGGCCTCCTTCGCGGCGCCTCTTCCATAAGGGTCATGAACAGCCTTGCCCTTGATACCCGCAAGCTCAGGCACCCACTTCCTGATATACTCCCCCTCCGGATCAAACTTCTCACTCTGCAACAGCGGATTGAAAATCCGAAAATACGGCTGCGGATCCACTCCCGTGCTAGCAGAGAAGCCCCACCCGCCGTTGTTGGAAGCAAAGTCCCCGTCAATCAGGTGTTCCATGAAGAAACGCTCGCCCATGCGCCAGTCCAGCAACAGATCTTTGGCGAGGAAAGAGGCCGTGATCATACGACAGCGATTGTGCATGTACGCCATCCCCTTGACCTGCCTCATCGCCGCGTCGACGATAGGGAAGCCCGTAGCGCCGTCGCACCAGCGCTGGAAGTGCTCGTCGTTGTACTCCCACTCGATATCGCTGTACTCGTACTTGAAAGGTTTGTGCATGCACACGTACGGCCACTGCGCAAGGACATGCTTATAGAAATCCCGCCATGCGACTTCGGAAATCCAGCCGGCGATCCCCGTGTTGCCACCGTCGAGTTTCTGCGTGGTGTTGGCGTCGCGGGCGCTGCGGACGGCGGCGCGGGCGGACAGAGTGCCGGTGGAGAGGTGCACGCTGAGGAGTGCGGTGCTGTTGGCAGAGGGAATGTTCCGGGTGTCTTTGTAGGCGGTGACTTTCTCTTTGAGAAAGCGGGAGAGGCGGGAGAGGGCTTCATGTTCGCCGGCGGGCCAGACGGAGGCGAGGCGGTTGCGTTCGGAGTCTGGGAGGGTTTTGTTGGGCGGTGTGGAGGGTAGTGGTGCTTCAAAGATGGCGTTGTACTTTTGCTTGGCGGAGTCGGGGTTGGGACCGGGCGGTTCGTAGGGGTGTAGGGCGTTTGGGTGCTCGTGGATGTATTTGATCCATGCTCGGAACCAAGGTGAGTAGACAGAGTATTGCTTCCCGGCTCCCGTCATCAGCGAGCTCGGAGCAACGACCACATCATCATGGACAGCTTCAAAACTAATCTGCTTCTTCAAGGCACTCCTCACCAACTTCGCCTCCCTCCTCAACTCATCCACCTCATACTCAATATTGCAATAAACGTGCTTTGCACCCCACTCCTCACACTTTTCCAAAATGTGCCCCGGCACCTTCTTCCTCTGCTCGACCGTCGTAGCATACAACGGAATGCCCAGCGCCGCCAGATCCTCCTTCAACACTTGCAGCGTCCGAAGCTCAAAATCCACTCTCGGCGGACTGGTCAAATGCGCCTGGTAGTCCTGCGGGCTGACAATGAATATGCAGATCAACGGCACAGCTTGACTCTTCGCCTTCTTGCCTGCCATCGACAAAGCGCGATTATCGTGAATGCGGAGATCGCGCTTGAACCAGTGGACTACCGCATCACCGACGGGGATCTTGCTGCGCTCTGCGTCTGTCTCTTTGAGACCGGCATTCAAGACCTCAATGGGACGTGGAATTTCGTTTTTGTTGTACTTCTCACATCGCTCATTGCTCATCTCAGGCGGATAGAACTCTCGCTGGACGATGCCGATTTTCTCTCCCATGCGTGCATTGTCGGTGCCGTCGCCACTGGGATCTCGATGTGGCTGCTTCGTCGCAGGCGGCCGTACAGGCGATGTAGCTTTGCGCTTGGGAGGCATGGTATGTGAATGTGTAGATGAGTGTTGGGGAGAATGGCGAGGGAAGATTGTACACGGAGGGGGCGAAAGAACAGGACGCCACAACAAATGTCGCAACGTGCGATGCGCTGGTTTCATACGAGGTTACTTACAATTGTAGCGTTGGAAGGTTAGAAAGCCTTATGGAGACATGAAGGTTTGCAGGTCGGTTGCAAGCAGAGTTCCGAGTTTCGCGTCCCGATCTCCTTCACGTCATCGTCCCCCAGATCTTGTCTTGTGAGATCGGCGCTAGTCCAGCCGCTTGGATCATGATGCTTGGCCGTGCGTAGTGGAAGGTCTTTGTTCGTAGAATGATGTGTCGAGCAAAGCTGAAAGAGCCGCAGGTGCGGACACACCGAGCTGAAGATGGAGTTTTGGTTGCTCCGACTCTCGCCGGCCGCAATGGGTACCGGCGTGCCGTGCAGCCTGCTCAGCTGAATGGCCGCGGACGAGACAGCTCCACGGTGCATACGACGGCTGTCTTTGTTGACCTTGATTCTTACTTCCTGTTGCTGATGAATCCCACCGCATGGGTTTGATGCGCGCGACAGCGCTCACCCTGACTCGGCTCAAAGCAGTCTCTTGCTCATATGGACCACGGTGAAGCCGGTCTCACTGCCCAGATAGCCCTTCTGGTACCCATTTTCATAATCCATGGCATATTGTCTCCGCCTGTAGAAGCTAAAGTTCACTTCCTTCATCGTCGTAAGCACCATCCACAGTTCCTTCTTAGCAGTCCGTCTCACAACCTCAATCTCCGCCAGGTCCATCAGATAATTCGCCAGGCCCCGTCCCTGCAGGCCAACCTCCGTAGCTAATGACTTGAGCTCCCAAATCTCGCCATCGGGACCGATCTTGTCAGGCAATGTCACACGGACGAAAGTGGCACCCCCCTGCCCGCTCCCGAGCCCGGCCTCAGCCTCAAAGACAGGACTCACGTACTTGTGCGCACCAATGGTAGCTATAGGCTGACCTGTACACTCCCAGCAGACAACGAAGCAAAAGGTCCCTACGTCGAAGCCTAGACCGCGCAAGAATTGGTCCGGGTGGTCCAGGCGTTTGATACTAGGCGGCATTGTGCGCGATACCGCATGGGAGTGCGAATATGCATCATTGGTAAGTGTGAAGATCGGTTGCAGGAGTGGAGAATCGACAAGTTGTTGAGGTTCATATTGGGCCACTATTGTCGCTTTGTCGTCGATAGTTGGACCTGGGAAGGAATGTGGTCCCTGGTCTACAGTGCGGAAGGCAAGGGCAGGCGGGTCTGAGTTCGACGGTACAGTAGTGCCTGGCAATGTTGGTGTATAGCCTGAGATATGCTTGGTAGAAGGTGATTGGCATTCATGTTGTGTGCCGCCTGTCGCAGCCATGGTTGAACCGCGAGCCGTTGGTGGTTGTGAGTGGCGAGCAATGCTGATATCATCAAGACTGTCCAAGTTCTGGGCTATGAACATATACGTAGAGCGTCTCAAGCGCCAAGATGACAGATTCTAGGTGAAAGGCAGAAAGTATAATTCGTGTTGTTGACTACATGTATATCAGGTTCCAGGGTGCGCTCCCGCCGTGCCGAGATCGGTACGGCCGTTTGAGGTCCCGCAAGCTTCGCCCATCTGCCTTCGTGGCGTCTATCCAATATGCGGACACTGTCTCCACGAGGGAAATCCTGTGCGCGAAAAAGTGACTTGGCGTCCCGAGCTAGACTCCCTTTTCGACTCTCTTGACTTTCTAAAAGATCCCGTTGTATGCTTCAAGGCGCTGCGGGTAGCGACGATCAGCGCGCAGAACAGACTGTTTGACCCGCTCGATTGCGAGAGCCGGCACAGTTGGCTCACTACCGGATCAGCCATCACCCTTCAGCCAAGTTGTCGGCTTGCAGCAGCCATCTTGCTGTACTCCTCTTTGTCTCAATCTTGATGAGGATCAAAACGTTTCAGGTGACTTTCGCCTCCAGCACTCTTCTTCCGTGTGCTCTCACAATGCCGTCGAGGATAGTCTTGACCTGCTTGCACCCATCCAGACCAATGGACATCATTGCTTCAAGCCTCGCCATCTGGACCTTGGTCTCCATGATGAGCACATTGACCTTGTCTTCCTCGTCACCTGTGCGGTCCTTGCCTCCTCCTGTAGCAATGGTCAAGAATGGCAAGTCCAGCTCCTCGAGCCCGTTCAGGTCCAATACTGGATCAGCTTCTTCCTCCTTGTCGGCATAAGCAGCTGTTGATCCCGTAGTGCAGGCCGCGATGTAACCGCTCATTGGTATGCCGGCATCTATGAGAGCCAGTGTGGATGCGTTGAGACATGCTGCGAGCACAGAGCCATCCTGAGAGAGGACATGCAGGTTGATGGTGATGGTGCTGTGCGGGTAGAGGTGAGTGAGCAGCGTGTTACCGAATGCGCTGGAGATGGTATATGACATTTCCGATACCCGCCTATATACAAGATCAGTCTAACCCTTCCCGGCGAACTCCGGTCGTGCCTTCCATACCTGTCATTCTTGCTCCTTCTCTTTCTGTCCGTCTGCGAGAATGCCGCCAGATGGATCTCGACATCAATCTTCGCGACATTGCTCTGGTCTCTGGCACCGACTCTACGTGTCTCTTGTGGGCCGCTCACAGTACACAAGACGGTGGTATTGCCCATGGAGAAGACACTGCTGCCATCGGCGGAGGACTGTGTGCTGATCTGGCCGTGGATGCGTCGCAGTTCGTTCCACCGTCGGCCATCGAGACGCAAATGCGCCAAAGCATAGGTCGACGAGTCCAGGCCCGGCATATTCCGCTCTGACGGTGGAAATTGCTTCCTCGTTGCGACTGATGGCAGCAAGTGCGTGTTCGTACCTTTGCCTACATGACCTTTATGAAATTGATGGAAGCTGATTGATACCTTCATCAAATTGATGGAAGCTGATTGATACCTTCATCAAGTTGATGGAAGCTGATTGATACCTTCATCAAATTGATGGAAGCTGATTGATACCTTCATCAAGTTGATGGAAGCTGATTGATACCTTCATGAAATTGATGGAAGCTGATTGATACCTTCATCAAATTGATGGAAGCTGATTGATACCTTCATCAAATTGATGGAAGCTTAATCAGAGATCCCCCCGCTTTCTTCGCGTTACTTTCGCGAATAATGCTTATATATGCCACAAGGCTGTCTTCTTGCTCGACCTCTTCGATGAGGCGTGAGGCGCAAAGATGTCTGCGCGCAAGCCTGGTCAATCCGGCCACCGGAAGAAGGCTCGGGAGGAGACATCAACAGAGACAAAGGCGAAGACAGCTCAAGCGACGACGATTTGGATATGGTACCACAAAGCGGTGGCCATGTTGACCTGTCGCAATACATTGACTCGGTCGACGATAAAGTCGACGATGTTCTGGAAGTGTCATCTGGTGCCGAGGAGGTGAGCGGCAACATGGGTGGCAAAAAGCGCAAATTGACCTACGGCAAGGAGAGAGGCGAGCGAGTTGCCTTTGACGATGACGATGAATCAGACGATGCTTACAATAAGTTCAAAAAGCGCAGGGCTGTTGCGAGAAAAGCCGCCGCGGCAAGTACGAGAAAAGCCAAGGCGGCAGTCAAGACGAGCACTGCGCTCGTCGGGAGGAGGACTGTCAATCGTATCAAGGAGAGCAAGCGAGACATCGGCGATCAGGTCTACGGCGACGAGGCCAATTCGGATGAAGATCTTATGGAGACGACTCTACCGGATTACCTTAAGGAACGAACTGATCAACGAGATAACACCAAGGAGAAATTGGGCAACGCAGGCCTGCAATTCCCGCCCGACTATGATGATATCGACTTCTCTGATGACGACCGCTTGGAGCATTTGCAAGAGAGGCCGCATCTTCCAGAGTCAATGATCCATCGCGAGTATGAGGACGTCATTCTGCGCCAGTCTCAAGGAGTCATACCCGCGCCCATTGCGCAGTACTTGCGTCCTTACCAGATTGAGGGCGCTGATTATCTACACAAGCTGTTTCTCTTCCAGGAAGGCGGCATACTCGGTGACGACATGGGATTAGGGAAGACGATCCAAGTCATCGCTTTCTTGACAGCTGCCTTTGGCAAGACTGGTGACGAGCGAGACAAGAAGCGCATGCGCAAAGTCCGACGTCGTGGCGACAAGTGGTATCCAAAGGTGCTCATCATCGCCCCTTCATCTCTTCTCAGCAACTGGAAGAATGAGCTGGAGAAGTGGGGTTGGTGGCACGTGCAGCAGTATCACGGCGCTGCTCGTGGACGGGAAGAGGTGCTTGCCGCAGCCCAGACTGGCCGCCTGGAGGTCATGATCACAACTTACGATACCTACAAGCGCAACGAGAGTGCTGTCAACACTGTACGATGGGATTGCGTTATTGCCGACGAAGGTCACATCTTCAAGGAGAAAAAGGCCACGGTCACCAAGGAGATGAACAAAGTGAACGCCTTGTGCCGCATCGCTATGACCGGCACAGCCATTCAGAACAAGTACGAAGAGCTTTGGACGCTGCTAAACTGGACCAATCCGGGCAGGTTCGGCCGCATCAGCACGTGGAAGCAGACTATCTGCATTCCTCTCAAGATCGGCCAAAGTCACGATGCTTCGAACGCTCAGCTTGCCAAGGCACGCCGTACAGCAGACAAACTTGTCAACAATCTGTTGCCTCGATTCTTCCTCCGGCGTACGAAGGCACTCCTCAAAGACCAATTGCCCAAGAAGACCGACAGAGTAGTCTTTTGCGCAATGACGAAAGTGCAGACAGAAGCGTACAACAATTTTTGCGATGCTGAGATTACCCACGCGATTCGAGACGCTCCTGAGTCATGCTGGTGTGGTAGCGGAAAGAAGCAGGGCTGGTGCTGCAGGGCCGAGATCGACGGCTTCGGCAAATGGCAGCACTTCGTCTTTCCAGCTCTCTTCACGCTTCGCAGTCTTGCCAACCATGTGGCACTGCTGTTGCCAAGCGGTGAAGTGGATAAAGAGAAGCATGACAAGGATGTTCAGAGGCTAGAGATGGCTTTGCCCGATACGTGGAAGGATCTCTACAAGAATCGAGACAAGATCCAGAACTTCTCTAATCAGGAGTTTTGCGGCAAGTGGCGCGTGCTCAAGCAGCTGTTGAGGTTCTGGCATGACAATGGTGACAAAGTGCTTGTCTTTAGTCATTCCGTCAAACTTCTCACCATGCTCAAGCACCTGTTCACTACAACAACAACATATACCGTCTCGTACCTGGACGGCAATGTGCATATGGACAATCGCCAAACCATAGTTGATGAGTTCAATTCGGACGCTTCGAAGTTCGTGTTCCTCATCTCAACAAGGGCCGGTGGCGTGGGGCTCAACATCACTTCTGCCAACAAAGTCGTGGTTGTCGATCCGAACTGGAATCCTGCGTATGACTTGCAAGCTCAAGACCGTGCGTATCGAATTGGGCAACTGCGAGACGTCGAGGTGTACCGCCTCGTCTCGAAAGGTACCGTTGAGGAGATCGTCTACGCCCGCCAGATCTACAAGCAGCAACAAGCCAACATCGGCTACAATGCCTCGCTCGAGCGACGATACTTCAAGGGCGTGCAAGACAACAAGGAAATGAAGGGCGAAATCTTCGGCCTGCAGAATCTCTTCGCCCCAGCAAGCGAAAACGTCAAGCTGCAGGATATCGTCAACAAAACCAACATCGCCGAGACCCGCGCTGGCGTCGACATCACCGGGCTAGAGTTCGAGCCAAGCCAGCATGACGACGACGACGACATTGACGACGACGATAACGATCCGGACACATTCTTCGACGACAAGGAGTCAGCAGCCATGTCGCAGCTCGCCGACTTCATCACGGGCGAGTCCGAGACCAAACGCGCCCGAGCCTCCAAACGCAAAGACCCCATCTCCGCCATCCTCGCCTCCGTCGGCGTGGAATACACCCACGAAAACGCCGAAGTGATCGGGACTTCGAAAATCGAAACCAAAATCTCCTCGCGCGCCCAAAAAGCCGGGTGTGATCTCGACTACGACCAGGATCGCGCGTTCGGGGTTGCCGCCTCCCAGGCTCCTCCCCCTGCGTCCCACACGACGTCCGACTTCGAATCTGTCTACGGCGCCGGAGAGCTCGAGCTCGATGGTGGGGACCGTGGGGACGGGGTGGGGAAGATACGGTATCGGTATCGACCGGGTCTGGAGGTGCGGAAGCGGCAGTTTTGTAGCGTGGCGAGGTGGTTGGGGTATGAGGATGTGACGGAGTTTGCGTTGGTGGTGGAGGGGTGGACGCAGGGGCAGAGGAGGGAGTGTTTGGAGAGGTTTTATCGGTGGAGGAGAGGGGTGTTGGTGGGGTAGTATGTCTTGACCAAGTGCTGGGAGGGACGGGTGGGTTGGGTTGGCGGTGTAGGGATGGCGTTGGGGCTGGCGTTGTGCTTGGTTGGAGTGGATTCTTGGGGACATCTATTGAGTTTCCGAGATGGTGGGAGCCGGAGTGTACGAAAACTGTGGGTCGTTGTTCTCGTGGTGAGTGGCGCGACCTCACTTCCGACGATGATGGCGAGAGCTGGAGCGTTGCAAAATCTTCCAGGTGGCTCATGAATCCCATAACGAGGCATAGGTCATGACTCAGTCACGTCAATCAATAACAATGCTGTCACATCCACCAACGCCATCGCTAAGCCCATCAAGTATCCGAATCTCGCGCAGCACTCTCATTGTCCAGGTCACCTCTCAAGCCACTCCTTCCAATACACACAACTCCCCGGACTCACCGGCCCACCCTCGGTGCACAGATCAAACACCGGACACCGCCCACACGGCGCCTGCGTCAACCCATTCCCTGTCCCTTCCCCGTCCTCTCTGTCCTCCACCACGGTCCCGGGAAACCTATGCTTCACACCCCTCACAGTCCTGTATCCTTCCCCGACCTTCTCGAGCTTCTCGTCCCACACCAGCACGTCGATGACGCCCTGGACTTCGGCGACGGTGAGCTGATCGGATTTGGACTGGCGCATACTGCCGGTTCCGATGATGAAGGCGTGGATGGTCTGGGCGTTGGGGTAGGTGCGGGTGTAGGCTTGGTAGGCGATTGGGTGGAGGTGGGGATTGTCGGTTTCTGGGTCGTGGCGGGTGGAGCGATGTTTGGTCTTGTTACCCAGCTCCTCGATATCGTCGGTGTTGCGTCGGCGTTTCTTGGTGTGCCGGCCGTCGGAGTCAATGTTGGTGGGCTTGAACCAGCTCTGCGACTGGACGTGGTAGACGATGAGGTTGCTGAGTTCCTCGATCAGGCTTTCGTCGAGGTCGCCGGCGTCGAAGAAGCTACCGCCGGTGACGTCGTCGCTGGGCAGCAAGTGGTAGAGCATGTATGTCCGCTGCGCGGGAGCCTTGATATTCCTCACGCTCTTGATCAGGCGCAGGCCTTCCAGCTTCTGTATACATCTATCCAACTCTTTCTGGTTGCTCATGCCCGTCTTGCGCTTCAGCTCCTTCATCCATATCGCCTTGGTGTGGCTGTCCTCGATGGTGGTGTAGACAATCTTCTCGGCGCCGCTCAAGACGCGGATGCTCTCTGCGGCTTTGCGCGGGCGCGTGGACCAGCATAGCGCGCGCTCCTGCTTCAGCGTGCGGACGAGCGAGTGGTTGGTGAGTTCCTGGATCAGCTGCATGAGCTGCTGCAGCGTCTTGGCGGCTTCGTCCGCGAGCATTTGCAGGTCTTGCTGGAAGAAGACCTTGTGGAACTTTTCCTCGCTCTGCTCCGCCGCTCGCATCATCGAGTCGTACAGGTTTCCGCTCTCGGCGGAGAGTTTGGGGAGGGATGCCATGGCGGCGGTGGAGCGACGAGGTTGTGCTATCGCTCAATCATGGGCGTGTGTTTGGTGTAGTGTAGCTCTGCCACGATGCATCAGAAAGTTCACAGTCACGCCCCCGCCATTTCACATGCAGCCCCGGAGCAAAGTCGGCCCGTCCACCAAGCGTGTGCATTGCACATCTTGCCCCCCTATGTGAACACTCACCCGTCAGCGCCCCGGCAGATCGATCTAGTGCATGCTGTCGTCGCGGAGCCAAGCTATTCCCAGAGCTTACTCGCCATGTGCCTCAGCCGCGGTCCACTCCACTGCAGGCTGACGGCGTCTTCCGTCCAGCCAGAATCCTCCACCATCTGTATCGCACTGATCTAGCGCCGCAGCTCCTGTACCGGAATCTTGTCTCACTACGCATCCGCTCAGTTCGACCTCCACGGCAAGCCCGCTGGCCTACTCGTCGACCAAGGCCACACTTCCAACGGCGCCGCAGGGACTGCCTTTGTGCTGGTGGGCGTGGGAGGACTGCTGGCGCTCTGGTTCAGAGCTGCTGCGGCCAGGACACCACGGACGGGCAAGAGCAAGGCAGTCATGGTGTTCTACCATGTCTGGCTTGTCCTTGCCGAGCTTTCGGCCATGCTGAGTGTAGGAGCGCTGGTGTATACCTTCGTCCTGACGGCAAAGCATGCCGGACAGAGCATCGACGTCGATTACGCTTCGACTCTGCACAGCGAGCCTTACCCCAACGATGTGGCTTACGATCGAGACTTCTGGACGCCGGAGAACTGGTTCCGTGCTGTGTTGCGATTGGATCTGGCGAGTTCGGGATTGAAGGATGATGTTGAGACTCACTTGACAATCATGAGGGCGTGGAGGTGGAATCTAGTCCCACTGTCTGTGCTGGGGTTGATCGTTGCCATAGTGGCCGCTGCTGATACGCTGAGCTGGAGGAAGCGGGTCAGCGATCCGGACATCGAGTTCGAGAAGAAGCAGAAAGAGCCTTCTATCTGATACTGAGCAGCTCGTGGCGTGTTTTCCAGTGTGGGATTGCTCATCAGTGTTCGAGTGACCGGCTTGGCTTGTCGTCGTCGGCTGGCTTTTGTCTGCGTTCTTATTCCGTCAAGTCCCCGTGGTCTCCCATTGCGGTGCGAGATATGGCTGTTCCAAGTTGCGTAACAAATTCGATCGAACGGTTTGATCTTTATAAGTATGCTCTCGATTCTCTTAGTGGATTTTCTGCATGACGCTGCTCATTGCTCACCATCGCTCGTCGTTTGTCATCCTTGTCCGATCTACAATAAAACCTTAATTTGTTAAATTCACGTTCCATTACCTCTCGAACTGAGAATTTCAACGACCTACGTCAACAGACAACGGCTCGGTGGCATTCTCAACGACGTCGAATACCTCAAACTCACATCAAAGACAATGACGTCGCACCGTGGCTTGTTCGATCTGCCACCAGAAATCCGCGACATCATCTGGGAGCTCTGCGTCGTCGAGGACCTTCCTCTCGACCTCGCAGATGATGACGCGGTCAACGGCGTACCAGGAATCTGCCGAGTGAACAGGCAGTTTCGCGACGAGGCGTTGGCGATGTGGTGTCAGTTGAACACCTTCACGATGTGCCTCTACGCCGGACTCACGGCGTGGCGACGGTGAAGTCGTGGCTGGACCTCATCTATACCGAGGCCGTCGGGAGTCCATGGCACTATATCGCCAAGTCCTCGATCTGGAGCTATCGCGCCATATGGGATACGGTTGTACTGGACGTGAAGGAGTTGAAGAAGGGAGAGGAAGGGTGGGAGGTGATGGTGGAGGAGGATTCGCTCGTGTCGACGGACGGGGCGAAGGAGGCCAGGAGGAAGCGGATATTGCTCGACGTTAAGGGCATGGCGATGAGGATCCGGATGGGAGGGGATGTGAGAGACGGCCTGCAGAAGATTGTGGAGAGGATGGCGCGCGAGTTGTGAAGCGACCGCTTGGTCAACGGACAGACTCAAGGGTCTACTGACGACGTTCTACTGAGCCAAGGTTTTAACGGCAGCGGCGAAAGGGAGCCAGCGTCGTCAAGGAATAGCCACTGCAGGTATGGCGATGGAGATCCAAGGACCCGATCTCCTCTTCTCCGGTGTGCTGGAAGACGTGTGCGGTCAACGCCACAGTCGCCTAAGCCAATCATTGCTTGGGCGTGTTTCTCGCTAGCAGGGCTTCGGCTCCATCAGTGTCGGGGCATATGCGCCGTGGCCTGGAGGGGTCGACCTTGTTGCCATGTCGAATCAATCAAGCCATTCCGGTCCAGATTGACGAGAGAATGCCGGCGATTGATCCAACTGGCAGAGTCAGCACGATCACGGACCAAGAGCGATCTGCCACAGTGCAGATATGCCACAGCAGACTTGAAAGCCATATCAACCACTTCGCAGCTCAACCGTCATGACAATCATTCCTCAGCGACATCAATCTATCGAGAAGTCAGTCAGCAAGCACTGCAGACACAGACGAGCGAGTACTCACTTCGACAAAGGCTGCTAAGAACGCACCAGGCCGCAATCGATGCTGAATCACGCACCTTGCAGCTCACAAGTCACGCCAACAGTCTGAAACAACTTGTCTCCATCCAAGCGACGTGCAAAAACCCTCAAGCGCCATGCTATCGCCAGCAACGACAAAAAAAAGGCAAGCGAGCGTGCACCACGTCCCTCCTCCGACTTCCCACCGAGCGAGGCATCAATCGCAAGAGCCTACCAGAGCCGTCGCCCCGCCAGCTACGAATTTCAGATGGAGCGTCCTGCCTCCCTCGACAGCTGGACGACGCAAGTGCCAAGAAGCTTCAGCGACAACGATGCCCACCAAGACGCCCGTTACTGTAGGCACGGAGCAATAGGTCGCGAGCGGGAAGCACAGTGAGTAACAGTGGTTGATAGCAGGAGGGACATGCCAGGCTGTCAAGCGTCCCGAGGGCGGTTGTTAGAGAGGATAATGCCAGCTGCTTTTCCACAAGCTGGTCTGGATGGCCGTGCCACTGCTTTGGGTGAGCAAGGCAGTGTGCGCTCTTCACTACGATTCGGTGCGTGTCACGGCCGCGTCTGTGATTGAATGAGCCCTGTATCCTGGAGCAGTTTTGCCTACTTACCAATCGCCTCGCTCCGATAGCATTCTCATGTCATGTCGTATCATGACGCTGGGACTCATGCGCATGTCCGCCGTTGATGTGTCTGCACGCTCGCTCAATACCTCGTCCTCACCCCGCCCCTCAACCCTTCTCTCCATAAGCAACACACGCTGTGCTCTTCGCACCATTTCTGCACCATCCATGGCTGCAACAGCTCATCCACACTTTCAATCTCCATTCCCGACTCTCGAGCCGCCGCCGCAGCCTCTCCGTCGGGCCCTTCCTTTGCAGCCTTCTTACCTCTCTTGGCTGCCGTTTTTGTTTTCTTCCGCCTAATGCTGATACGAAGACCTTGTTCATTAAGAGCTGCCGTAATATCCTCAAGTACAATGGGATCGTAGAGTAGTATTTTCTGATACCAGCTTGGCCTCTCTGGATTTGTCGAGCGCGGCATCGCCTTTAACGTCCTGGTAATCAACGGAAACAATCGCTTTGACACTGAAGGCCACTGTCCGTCGTGCGCTTTGAGTTGCGCTGTTGCGGTAAGCGCGTCAATGTCGACAGTGGCATGGAAGCTCCTGCTGGGACTCAAGTGGAGCGCATGAAGTGGTCTTGGTGATGCACTTGCTCGTCGACGCGGAGGTGAGGGTGTAGCGGGTGACTCTGGATCACTAATTTCGTCGATGTTTGCAAAAGAGGTTTCTGCTGGACTGTGTTGCTTCTTTTTTGGTGGTCGACCTCGCTTGCGCACCGGCTTCTCGGGACTGGTAGGGACCGGTAGGCGAATGTTGGTATCCTTCTGTTGCAAAGGCAGCTCGTCAGGTGCTAGAGGTCGTGGCAGGACTGCAGGCGGACTTGACGAAGTCAACACGGTCCAGCTTTCATCTTTCCTGCTTGACTTGACTGGTGATTTCGGTGCTGGTGCTTTCCGGAGAAGGCCCGACGTGTCGCGAAGCATACCACCCTTGAAGTCACGCCTACTGCTGCCCCAGTGCTGCTTCTCTGCGGGTCGCAATGACAGATTGGTGGCGAGTCGAGCCGACAGCGGCACTTCTGACGCCTCGACAGCCACAACGGTCTCCTTGATGAGCTTTGGAGAGTCCTCTACTGCTAGCTGGCTGCTGGTGGCGAACAAGAACTGCTGTGATTCGGCTTGGAGTAGCGCTTTCTCGGGAGGGTAGAGGATTGGAGGCGGTGGTTTGGCAGATGTCGCTTTCTTCGCTCGCTTTCTCTTTGGCTTCTGCTGGTCGGGACGCGCAGCAGTGGTCGTCGGGTCGGGAGTGAAGAACCTCGAGACAGATTCATCAACAGCCGGTGGCGCCTGGAAAGCCTTGGTCGCGCGGTCTGTGATGGTTTGCGGCTTCTTCGCGGGCGACTTTGCGCGTTTTGGTGGCTTGATAGAAGCCAGTGGGACTGTCGCAGCAGGCGCAAGCTCAATCTTGCGCCGCTTCGTGGTGGCGGTGGTGATGGAGACAGAACGCTGAGGACCCAGAGAAGGCTTGGCGAGAGAGAAGCCACCGACGAAGGCCTGAAAGCCGCTACCATCCTCAGCCATCTCGAACCAAATGCGCCGGGGAGGCCGAGCCAAGAAAGCCAGGGCGATGATTTGTTGACGATGCAGAGAGAGCTGGGTGCGTCTTCAGGTTGGGAGTTCGGCAGACCTCGGACAAAGCCCAGACGGCGGTCTAAATGTGCCAATTCCACATGAGGGGTGTTCTCGGCCACATCAAGAATCGACCTTCTAACTCATATATAGGCCTATTTACCCATCAACAATAATCTATCAGCACCAATATCGTTGTTGTTTTCGCCATGCCACCTCAGGTAATCGACTAGCCGCACTAGCACGAGTATGTGCAGCAAGCTATAGCTGTTAGCGTCCGCCATGTCGATATCTAGGAGACCATCATGCGGGAAGAACAGACGATTATCAGTCGCAGTTGCCTCGCAAGGCGGCTCGATGATTAGGGCTTCCGCAAATATGCACCTTATATTAGAGGCGAAGTCGCAGCAAAGGTTAACTGCCTTATAGAGTACTAACACTAGTGCTAGCGGTCTACTGACAAGGAGATACTAGATGTATTGTCTGCGAATGGATACGACATGAGCCGCAGAATGTTGTAGCGGCGACGTATTGCCCTTAGCTGCAAGAAGAAGCTTAATTAAGAGGAAGGGGAAAGGGAAGAGTAGCGACTTATACTGCTATTATGTAGTAAGTATAACAAAGGTGATGCTCTGCATTATGGCAGGGAGAACCTATACGTGCACTTTCGACGTGCGTACAGGACAGTCGGATAGTAAGGACACTCACAGTCTAATCACAGTGTACTTACTACTTAATCGTAATAGTGATCGCCTTTTCTAAGCCGCATAGAGCGTTAACCCCCGGGGCTTTCAAGAGCGTAGTCGTCCTTTAAGGGTGAAGCGCGGTGTCCTTCGAGCTCCTAGACCGAACTAGGGCTAGTTAATTGACGCCTATTACAAGATAGAGATGTTTGGAATTAGCATTTACGCTGCTATTAACGTGTAGTCTCGCAATATCATGTGGATCTACGTTAGCATTGTCAGACGCATAAAGCTAAGCGTCCTTGCATAATACTCTCGATGTGTGCGGGAGTTCTTAATGGTGCCTTAAATAATCCAGAGCGACAGGGGTCTTAAGACACTAGATCTAGCTGATGCTCACTTTTAGCTGTCACAAGAAGCTCGTAGGGACGTAGGCGAAGGCCATTGTCTAGACGCAGAGGAGCTAGGCGATTAGCAAGAGGCTTAATTCGCGGCAAGGGCAGCGGCTACAGCTAGCGACTAAGGGCCATTGTCAGTCGACGAGATAGACGACTCTGACGATCAAGACGACGACGACGATGACGACGAGCCCCTACGCCGGCCAGACGTGCAGTATCGCTAGCAAGCTAAGCAGCTAGTCTTTAGACCCTAGCTGCCGCTAAGGAACGAGCTTACATTCGCTGATTGTTATTAGTATAGGACAAGCAAGATGAATTAGCGCATTAAGGTGTAGTAGGGCCAGCTCTTAAAGACTAAGCTTAATTACTAGAGAGACTAGTTTCAAGTGCTTAAAGACAGCGGCTATTAGAGCGAAGACTGCCTCTCTAACAAGATCGCCTTTATCGCGGTCTACATGCCTATTATCTAGACAGCTGCTACTAAGTTCTTAATCTTGTAGAGGAACCACAAGATTCGCAGCTAACCACGGCGGCCACATTGTGTGCCAGGGGTCCCTAAGCGGCTGTATGGATATCCGGAGAGTCATAAGACTATGCCTAGCCGCTAAAGTAGTATGCGAATCGATGCTAATAGTCCCCGATTAGCAGCGATTAAGGAATACCTTGAAGCCACAGGTTTTAGTGAGTCCTAATCACAGAGCACTCACAGAGTCGCTCGACGCACTAGAGAGCTGTTAAGAGCTCTTTAACTTCGCTCGATATGCATGACCCCTACCTAGTACGCCGATCACAGTGTAGTCGTAGTACGCCTCAAGGCACTTTGCTGACTCTTAGCAGATATTAATGAGTACCTTCTTGCAGACACGTTAGCATAGTACGCTAGTACCTTGGTATAGGTCGGCGTTAATATGGCTGCTATCACTAGCGACGCTAATGAGCTAGAGAGTAGCAGAAGGCTACATGAGCTCGCCTACTATTACCTCCGTAACTCCGCAAAGGCCTATCTAGATGCTAGTAACACTAAGCTAAAGCTAGCATAGTCTGACAAGCATCATGTAGCACCTCGCTTCCGACCGAATGTTAATCCACAGGTGCATGAGGCTATTAATAGACTAACACTACTACTTCCGGAGCGGATAACATAGCTGTTAGATAGCTTTAACAATGTGTAGCTTATAAGACTATCGGTGCGCTCCTCATTGAATCGAACAAGACTACTACTACTCTGTGTCTTTCGCCTACTAATTAATAGGTCCCCCGTAACACTGTTTTTTGATTGATTTAATTACTACCTCTTTGCTTAGTATCATTAAGCCATTATGGCAGAGCTAGCACATCTGCAGCGTATCAGAGACTAGATAATAGCTTGTCTAGTATTAGGAACACCCCACGCTCTTTATAATCACGAAGTGCCCTAGTATAACTACTACTTGATGGTTAATCCTACCCATCGAGCAATAGTAACGCTAATAACGCCCTAACTAGCAACGCAAGGCCTTCAGGGTAAGTCGTCGGAGGCCTCTGTAATTACACTGCAAGCGCCTACTACGCCCCAGTTTTCATGGCATTTAACTAACCGTCTGGTCTCGTAGAAGCTAATATCGACTAGACCCCTAGGTCTAACCCTAACCCTGATGCGTCGACTGCAGCTGCGACTACACTACGACTAGCCTCTGCCAAGACAAATGCGGGTCCACAACTAACTCCAGAGCCTCGTCATCTTCAGGCAGCTCGTGCGAAGCGCCGTCAAGCAGCTCAAGTCCCTCAAGGACCGCTAGCGTTCACATCCTACGCTAGTATGGTCCCTGTCGCTAATCAAGAGCGTATAGGACATAAACCTCTCCTACTAGCTAAGGTAACACCACACGGCGGTACCCCTGCTAGCTCGTATCGTGTAGTCACAGAGCAGCCGCAGCCTTAATCGACATAGGGTAAAGGCAAGGCAGCAAGAAGCTCTCTTCCGAATCTGCTAGCGCTAGTGCTAAAGTGTTTGAGAATTAATCTGAAGGTTTAGAAGCAAGTGAAGACCTTTACCTTGACTAAGCGGCGTGACAAGGTCGATACTATGTCTGTAGCAGAGCTAGAGTACTAGTGTGACAGGGTAGTAACCTTATACGACAACGAATATAACGATCTCGAAGACAAACCCCTGCTTATTGACTTTCTGCTAAGTCGTGTCAAGCACGATCATCTTAAGGATATCAAGTCATTTCTACGATACTAGGGGTACCTCTTCATCGACAGTTAACCCGCAGATCTAGTCACATGGCAATTCACCGAGATCGATATAGAGCTATACGACGATATCAAGAAGATGCTAGAACTATTCAGGACTCCGCCTAAGGCCGATAATAAGTACAATCTCTGGATTAACGTAGTGCTCTTCAAAACAGACGCTTAGATGGCTGCTTAGATTACTTACCTCGAGAAGAACGCCCCCTAGTTACTAGACAAGCAGCTCGTAAGTAATGACGAGCTAGCAGCTAACACTTCAGACGCTAGTAGATTTAGTCTTACAGACGCCGAGCTCTAAGAGCTCTTAGAAGACCGTCATGGCTTAGACATCAAAGACAGGCTACCCCCCCTAACACGACGGTATAGTTACGATGTTAGCGACCCTGTCATACACGCTATTCTCGCTGAAGATGAGGCCGCTACTACGAGTCGCTATGTAAGCACACAGCGAGGCCACAAACGAGACCCTTCGTCTAATCTGCTAGTCCGAGCTTCACTAGGTGCTCTAGCGCTGCAAACAATTAGACGAACTATAGAGGCAATCACGGAGGCATTCGACAGTCGAATTATCAAACTAGAGCTAGTCTCTAGCTTAGATGCCCCGCTAGCATATGGCTCGTAGCAGGGGGTAGATATGTTTGACTTGACTAAGCTCGGTAGTGATAATAAGCTTCTACTACTAGATACCTTCATGAAGAGCTAGAGGGTATTCTTACTACACTTAAAGAAGCAGCAGGAGACAAAGGCGTCTAAGTCAGAGCCGATAATCAAACAAGAGCGCTAGTCGCTAGCTCCTAGGGCTACTCATGGTTCTGCTACTACTACTACTGCTACTAGTACAACTCTAGGACCTCATCCGGCTCCTACAGCCATGACAGCGTCACTAATACTGAAGACTCCGCAGCTAGAGACGCCGCCGCTAGCTGCGAAGCCCCCTGCAGTAAAGACGCCGCTACTAACGACACTGCTACTAGCTGCAAAGACTAAGAAGCAAGGGGGTAAGAGGAAGAAGGCAGACAAGCCGCTACTACCGCAGCTTGCAGAGTTGATACATGAGCCACGACAGCGCAAGAAGGTGAATTATAAGGATGCCTATAATGGCACGTAGTAATAAAAAGGTTTATTATTAGTCTGGCGTTAGTGTATTGCGTAGTCATAGTGTATTCGATAGCAAAATCGCTGAAAAGATATTTAACATGTCTCGATAGTCACTGAAAAAAGAGTTGAATAAAAAATCGAATTATGCTACTTACAGCTAAGTCGTAGTAGGCGTCGACATAGTTAACTTGATAGCACTGTTCAAACAACGCTAAACCCCTAAGCTCCTTCGCCATTCTACTACTACTGCTGCTGCTACTGCTACTACACACTACCTCCAGAGCGCTTATAGCGCTCTTTATCAGTATAGTGCGGCAGCGTAGCACCTGCAAATACAGCCTCCTAGAGCGCCTTGATATAGATTACACCGTCTATAACAGTGCGACTAACGTCAACTATCCGCTCTATGATAGCATCAAGCTCTACACGCATTGTAGCGAACTGACTATTGCTGTAGTCTACAAGACTAGCAACGTGCTCTGCTAGCATAGCTAACTGCCCCTTAACTACACTAAACCTTGCTATAACAGACCGCATGTTACTATTATCATTAACATCATCAATGTCTCTAGCACCGCTAAGTATACCCTCCATATTGCTGAGCCGCGCGTCGATGCGCATATCGGATGCGTCTAGTCGTAGTTTAATCGCAGTAAGCCTCGACTTAACTGCCCCTATTTTCTCCTTAATCGACAGCTTATGCTAGCGATTAGCGCGACATCTAACGCAATTGTTGCGCTTACAGAATGCGCAAGCCGCATCATCACGCTAGGACTAGACCCTACACTTATAACTGCGCTTAGTGCATTCATTACATGGATCGATAGCTAGCTTGCCTTTGTCAGTCTCTATGATATGGCTAGCTATGTCGTACTTGCGTAGGAGGGCATCTTTCTCCTTGAGGCTAGTGTTGTAATCGTACTACCAGCTCTCTTCAGACTTATACTACTAATCAGCGGTATTCTTAGTCTCTAGACAGCGCAAACTACTACTACAAGTTAGCGACTACCTCTGTAAGTACGCTATAAGCGCGGAAACAACTTACACTGGCGCTGGAGGTGGCAGCTCAGGTTCAGGTGAGCTGGTAGTGGATTCTTCAGCCATTTTGGTACCTTGTTAGGAGCGATATTATAGTAATCTGAGGGTGTAACATGGTAAGTTGATAGCGGCGAGGAGGAATCACTTATAACTGAGCCGACAATAGCATTGAATCACAATAACAATCGCTAGTGAAGTAGCATTTAGCAAACAACTAGCTCAATTCAAGCAAACACGTGATATCAAGAAACACATGCATGTGGAATTGGCACATTTGGACCACCGTCGCCCACAACCACAAACACGTGACTTCGATTCGTCAACTTCACGAGACATCCCGACATACAGGTCGTTGATGTCCCATGCCAGAACCACTCATCATGCCCAATCAATGTCGACAATGGAACTCTCCTTGACAATTATCGCCAACAATACCACTTCAGCGCCATTCAGAAATCTATTCCAGTGACTTGTACTTCGACTTCTCCACCATTGCCATCGTATGATGCCCAAAGACCTCCGTAAATCAGCCCGCCTTGCCCCTAAGCGCCTCCGACGATCCATGTCCCTGCAGTGGCAACAATATCACAACTCCTGAGCGATTGTGGCGCGTTCTTGGTACTCGTTGGCGCCAATAGCAGGTTGCACCCCGCCGTCAGAGCCAGGAGTCTGGCCTGATAGTATGAGACTTGTGCTGTCATCGTCGATGATGCTCGATCCAGCGGCCATTTTTCGAGCGATTTTCGCAAGACTCTCATCTTTATTCTTCCTGCTCTTGATCTAATCATCTAACCACAGAGGTAGCAATGACAAACTCAGAGACCAGTACGCGTTTCCTGCATTCAAAGTAGCCGTTCGTCATTAGGAGTCTCGGGTGGAAGGATGATAGTGTGGATGCCGTCGAATGTAGCTGATGCTCGCTCGCAGAATTGTGTTCAACGCGCGAAATCGTGATCGTTTGGAGGAACTACGACCATACGTTGCCAATTCCCACGCGCGACCTGCCATCTCAGCTCTCCATTTTGTTGGTCATTGTCCTTGGTAGCCTGCTCTTCCGCACTCATCCCAATCGTTTCGGCTTGATCAACAGTAGGCAGCGCGGAGCTCCAACGTGGAATGATGCTTCGTGGCTCGCAAGTCTTGCTCGCTTGATTCTTTGTTTGTTTTGCGTGTGACAAGCGCGTTCTACTTAATGGGAAGTACCTCTTGGTCAAAAAAGCTGGGAAGCTCCAGATCGTCAGCACACTCGATGCGTGGTACTTCTGCGTTGAGAGATCGGTCCCTTCGGCTTTGCGGATCGAAATCAAGGTCTTTGATGCTCGGGTCAATGATCCGTCGGCCGGGGGCATGAACATCACTGATACTGTTGTCGAGATCCCACAAGACCTGGCGAATTGTAGCACCAGTAGTCAGAAAATCGAACTCGATCCCCCACCGCCATTTCATAGAAGCTTCTTGTCTAGGCGAAGCATGCCATCGATCGAATTGCGACGCTCTATCTCATTGTCTCAAGCTCATGTGGTTGTTGGGCCCACCATCAACAGATGGATTGCTACCAGGCAAGTCAACGCATACGGTCAACAACAGACGATCTATTGAGAGGCTGGCCAACCAATACTGCGCTCTGCCATCGATTCTGCGCCTTGGGTTGCTGAATGACTACAGTCAACGACGGCGGGCCAGCCTGCACGAACGAAGATCAGTCACTCAAACAGCCCATTCCTAACCGAATGGGTCAGACTCGCAACCTGCGACGACAGCCATCATCCTCGCAAGACACTAAACTCGTCTAAGCAACACAACTCCGCTCGGCGCCCTCCGTGAGGCCCGTGCTAGCGCGGTTCAGAATGTATAAGTTTCTCGCGATTCTCCTTGCAATCCTTCTTCTTTTTCCTTTACCCCCTTCACTTCTTGCCCACTCACTAACTTTTTTGTGTTTGAGCAGGTCGTGTTGTCCGGCCCTGGTCGCAGGGGCAGGGCCACCTTCCAAGAGTGTCTCTGGAAGGCAGGTCAAGATCTCCTTCGGGGGGTCTTGCAATTTTTTTTATACACTCGGCTTCTGTTCGCAGTGTAAGTCCAACTCAAGCTTTTTCATGAGCCTGCTCGCAACGCGAGTGTCTTGAGAAGAGCTTGAGAAGAAGCCGTTTTCCTCAGTCACTTGTACCATAGCTCTGCCTTCGCAGCACGCTGACTGGCCGATTACTTCCTCAACCGCGGCGAGCTGCGACCGTTCTGCTATTGACAACGGGATCCTCGACTGCTAACAACGCAGAGCCCAATGTCGTCTGTAGAACGATCAAGACATGGAATGCTCGCGTTTACAGCCCACGACTGTGACGCGCTGAAGTCACGAGGCACGATAGCAGTACAGTCGCATCGGGATAAAGGGCACCACGTTTGGGGCAAACACCTGTTTACATTCTTTCCGTCACCTCATCGTCAAGCACGTCCGATATTGACGCCCATCCGATGATGTGAGAAGCCCTTTGACTAGTTCCACTGTCTCTGTTGACCTTTCAAATGCACGATGCACGTCCTTGGGCACCGACAACAAGCCTTTCGAATCCATCATCACCCTTGTTTGCCAACCGAGCGCAGAAATCCCGTCAAGTCAGTCACAAATGCCTCTGAGGCTCTGGGCATCGCATATAAACAGTATACCAACTCGCCACCGCCTGTGATGAGCAGCGCAGTCCAGCTTCGCCAGCAGCACGATTCCCGGGTCATTTCGCCATTGATATTTGGCGTCGGAGCCCCATCAAGGCTCGTCAACAAGTCGAAACCGCTCTCCTGCGCCACGATCTAATAATGCACAGGAGCCGCCTCGGCCGTGGCAGACTCAACAACAATCAGCGCTGCAATACTGGCACGATTACGCGCTAGACGCTGCTTGCCCGGATCTGGACGTTCAAAGATGTCAACTCATCCGACGCCGGCCAGATACATTGAATCTCGCGAATGGACAAGAGATGGCGCAAAGTTGAAGAAAGGTACCGCTGGGCGAAGCGCTACGGTAGCGCACAATAGACAAGGACACGGTGGGCGTTTTCATACCGGTGGCCATATGATGCCGGACGGCGAGGCATTGCAGGCGTGGGCACATGCACTGAGAAGTCGGACGTGTCAGCGGTCTCGGAGAAGACACGACCTGCTCGCACTGGAGAAGATACAAGAGCCGGCATTTTCGATGGTGGAGTGCTGAGCCCCAACCTTCCGCCTTGAACCGCTTCCCAGACATGCTCGAGCAGACACCTCAGCTACACTATCGATGAGGTCGGATCTGTGATATGGCGTCTTGATCGTTCACAAACTCTGTATCTCCTTTCCGTGTTGGAATGGTACTGATTTCAGACTTGACCGTGGCCGCCATCTCGTGTCAATCTCATCCTTCTCCTCTGATTTTCCAAGCTTTCCTGGATGTCTTCGCTCCGCACGCCTACCATGTTGCCTGACTTTTCTCGCGTGATTTTTCATGGTTTCCTCTGTGCTCGTTGCAGTCCCGCTTTTAATCGACTCACATGAAGTATCGTCGTGCTCTGGGCGGGATACGCCGCTATTGTTGAGTTCTGTGGTATTGTCTCAAGCGACTCGATTCCACGATGAGCGCCTGCTGCAGATCCGAATAGTTGAACTTCTCCAATACATCTCGCTCCTAGATGCCCCGCCGTCAAGTCTACCATCGCACCTTCCCCCTTCTATCACCTTCATTTGACTATCGCCCATCCTCACCAATAGACTTTTACCAGCCATGTTGCACATCCGCGCTTGGTCAGCTACAGAGAAGTTGGGCCGTACACCAGCAGTGAGCTGTCCGGCTTGCTTGGGCGGACATTGCGGTCGGAGCAGACTGTCTTGGATGGGAGCAGCGCATCAGTCAAGATCGAGGTGGCGAACGGTGTCGAAGGGCCAATGGGCAGCGGAGAGAATGTGATGGGCACATTTCTCCATGAATGTACTCATGCATTCGTCGACATCACAGCCTGCCGGGGTGTCTGGAGTGCCCAATGTCAGTGGCAAGCCAGAGGCGAGAATGGCCTGAAAGGTGGGCACGGCTCAACGTGGCACAGACTGGCTTGGGCCACGAAGCGTGCGGTCAATCATTTGATACCAGAGCATTGCATCGACCTGGGAAGAGAAGAACAGATCGCCCTTCATACTGAGGATGAAGGCATGGGCCGGCCAGAATGGGTGATGAGGAGTTGCTTCCCTGGCATGAAGCAGGAGCTGGTTGAGAGCGCAACAGGCGCGCTGAGAGTGATACCGACTCGCGATGAGAGGCCCGAGTCCTGGAAAAGGCCACCGCTGGGCAGCAATGGCACGGATACCGTTCTCCAGAGGCTCGATGTGCGATCCACCAAGTTGAAGACTGAAAGACAACGAAGAACACATACGATTGGATTGACACGCGTCACCATCGCCAGCAGCAAACATCACATCATCACGGTCAATGATCGCCCCCGTGAACCTTATTGTGATCAACAGCCATCAGCGCCACCGACAGCCATCAAAGCTCTTAGCAAAGTGTCACGACTGATCATCCCCCTCATCAATCATCTCATCTCTATGCTCCCTCAACATTTCCGCAGCGGCACCTTGCTCCAAGATCCTACCTTTGCCCAACACAATACAGTAATCAGCATTTCTCACCGCCTCGAGACGATGCGCAATCGTGATCACAGTACTCTCTTTCATCTCCTCCTGCATCACCTGCTGGATCTGCATCGCCGTGTCCCGATCGATCGAAGCCGTCGCTTCATCGAGAATGACAATCGCGCTCCTCCGCAGCACCGCCCGAGCAAGCCCAACCAGCTGTCTCTGGCCTTGGCTGAGATTGCGACCACCAGCCTCGACATTGGTATCCAGGCTCCAGGCCTGTCTGCCGCAGACTCTCCTCAGCACCAACTCGCAGGCATCGTCCGAGTGCTCTTGGACCGGATCTAGGTTTTGTCTCATCGTTCCAGGGAACAAGACTGGATCTTGAGCCAAGAATGTCACTCTTGTCCGCAAGAGCTGCTTGTCGACTTTTGCAAGGTCGATGCCGTCAATGAAGATCTGGCCTTCAGTCGGCAAGATTGTGGCGAGCAAAGCCAGCGCAAGTGTGCTCTTACCAGATCCCGTCCGTCCTATGATTGCAATTTTGGATCCGCCTTTGATCGTGAAAGAGATACCCTCCAGCGCGGGGTCCAGGTGCTGCGCATACCTGATTGTAACATCTGTGAACTCAATGCTTCCTGAGAACGATGGCCACCACGCAGGAGGACTAATATCGCCTGCCGGTTCCTGATCAACATGGAGAAGCTCGACGACGCGTTCGACGGACACAAACTGCATTTGCAGCTCGCCATATTGCCGACACAGACCATGCGTTGCAGTCACAAATTTGGCCGCGGCGGTAAGGACAAAAGCTGTCAGACCGGGCGACAGACCAGTGACGAGCGCCAAAAGAGTAAGCAAAAATGTCGACGTCGCTGATAAGGCGTCGAAGCGATACATGAGCCAAGCTTGTAGGCTCCAGTAGAAGTGATCCATTTTCTGAAAAGTATCGACAACCTCAATGACTCTGTCCTGGAAGCGGCTTTGAGCACGGAAGGCTCTCACGGTAGTCAGACCGTTCAATAGAGCACCGAAATTGGACATGAGTGGCGTAAGCGAGACCATCTCGAGTCTCCGAAGACTCTGGGAGGTCGGCAGGAATCTTCTAAAGATCAGGACAAAGGCGGTGATCAAGACGAATTGGAAGGCTAAGAACATCGGTGTCACTGACGCGACGACTATGATCGAGGAAGTCAGCGAGATCCCGAGCCATGCAACCGCTTGGAATTGCCGACTGATGTTCCCGTCGATGACACCGATGTCGGAAGTCATACGGTTCATTAGCCGCCCAACTGGAGTGGTATCGTAAAACCTGAAAGAAGCATGGGCGACCTTTTCCATAATGTCCCGAAACATTCGTCGAGCGGCGATGTAGACAATGAGTATCATGATCGCCTGCACGAGGACCAGAGAAAGCGACTGCCCAAGTGCCAACAGAAAGAACCCGATTAACCATGGTTTGATGTTGTCTTCCGGGGGCGGCAAATCGCCGAACGGATGCCAATCCGCTGAGACAACCTCGTCGTTGAGCACGAATAGCTGGACGCTTGACCGTGTGTCGTATGCCTCCGCCCATGTTTTGAGGAACCAGGATTCGCCAATCGCAAAAACTCGATAGAGGGCTAACGCACCTATCAGTGTCGCCCACCATCTCAGCTTACCAGCCTTGATGTACTGGAGATATACCGCAGCTTTCACCCCTCCATGTTCTCGATGCTCGTCCTCGATGAACTTTTCGGGAACGGCGGCTGCCGTTTGCTTGTCAAGGGTAGCTTGATCTTTTGCAGCATCCTGTGATTGACTGGAAGCGATGCGATCAAGTCGGTCGACGGCCGCGATATCACTGTCCAGGACAGCAGCCTTGCCGTAATCCAACCTGATGACCTGATCCGCCAATGCGAGGACAAGATCGGTGCGATGAGTCACCAAGATGGCAGTCCGATCCTTAAGTAAAGGCCCTGCAAAGCACTTTTGCACAACAGACTCGGCTGTTTGCTGATCCAGAGCCGACAGTGGGTCGTCGAGCAGGAGGAACTTTGTACGATTGTAGACGGCCCGCGCCAAGGCTACTCGACCCCTTTGTCCACCAGAAAGACCGATTCCATTTTCACCGAGGAGCGAAAGGTCGCCTGCTGGAAACTCTGCGAGATCTGGCGTCAACGCGCAAGCGTCGAGCACAGCTTTGTATCGCTCGTCTTCATATGGTGCAGAGAACAGTATGTTCTCCCGGATGCTCATACTTTGCAGCCATGGCGTCTGCGCGCAATAGCCGACTGGCTCCGGTGGACGAAAAAGGCGACCTTCAATCATATCTAGCTCACCAAGCAAGGCCTGCAGCAGTGCGGTCTTTCCGGAAGCAACTTCTCCGCAGATCACAGTCAAGCCCACTGGAAAGGAAATATTTATGCCGCTCAGTATTGGTCGCTCGTTGCCAGGCCAGCAGAACGAGCCGTGCTCGATCGCCATACTGTCGCCGTCAAGAGCTTCAGTGTTCATCTCCTGCTTGTCTGGCTCCGCCATAAAGTTCTCAATACGACCCACGGCGACCCAAGCATTCACAAGCACGATGATCAAATTTGGCAGATCGCGCATAGCCTGAGTCATCATGCTGAATAGGGTTATGGCCGGGAAAACGACATCAATCCGTAGAGGTTGGTTTGCGATAACGGTGTAAGCGAAGAAGGCGACCACGGGCGTCATATCCAGAGAAATGTCGTTAGTGAACGATATCAGTATATTCCACAGGTTTGTCAGGGTCTTCAATTTCAATTCTTTCTGTCGAGCTTCCAAGATCTGCTCGAGCCATGCACCTTGCCAACCATACCACCGAAGATGTCTGATGGCTTCAACAAATTGCGAGATCACGGACAGCTTCTTGTCTGTGGCTGATCTTCGCTTCTTTTCAAGATATATCATTACCCTTGCAAGTATAGCGTTGAGTGCTTGGACGATGGCGAGGACTAGGACAGCAAGCAATGAGGACCAGCCAAGGAATCGCACGACGAGTGTAACCGAGAAGACACAGCTCAAAGGCTTGGTGATGAGTTGCTGAAACTCCCAAAAGCGCTGCGCAACCTCATACACATCGTTGCGCATCAGGTTCAGTATCTTGCCCATCGAAGCGGGCTCTTTCGCCGGCTTTTGTGCATTGGATCGTCGGAATAAAGCAGTCACATGATCAATGTATTTGGTCCAAAATGGCAGCTTGCGTTTGTCAGGCGCTTCGATGTCGCCAGCCTCGGTCTGCGCTCCGTTTTCATCAGTCTCAGCGTCTTCAGACTTTTCTTCTTCGGCTTCTTGCTCCTGGAATGCCATCTTTCTGTCCAAAGTCTTCTCATATAACATTGTGATCATCTCGCCTCTCGACCTCTCATAGCATCTTCGCCCGAACCACAAGCTAAACACTCCCGACTGCGCAGCCACGAGCCTTGCTGCCAGCTGCAATGCGGCGTACGTGATGGCCGCACGCTTTGGAGCCGTCGAATCTTCCATCGATGCCAATAGCAGCTGCAGGAGAACCGGGACGGCATACTGAGCGACCAACTCCAGAATCCCTAGGAAGGTCAGGATGAATAGATCAATAGCGTTTGCTGCAAGCAATCTTTGTACCACTGTCCCTTTCAGCACACGAAAGCTGTCATGCAAGCGGCGGTGCTGGAACTCGAAAGCAAGCTGCCACACATCTTCGTCTTCAAGCTGCCTCTTACTTCCAATGCGGATCAGTGGTCCCATCCAAGATATAGTCATGAAGTGCCACAGACTCATATTGTCCTCGGGACTACGCAAGCTGGACGTGGGCTCAGTCCCAGGCGCACTGATATCCTTGGAGGGCAAATTCTGATCTCGCAGAGGCATCGCGAGAATTGCCAAAATGCTCATCGACGTAGCTGCGATCTCGAGACTGCAGAGTACGGTTCCGGTGTCAGAGGCGTGACTGGTAGCAACCAGGATTGCTTGGTGAATCAGCTGAACTATGAGGATAGTGAGCACGCCAATTGGCGCTTGCCGAGGCCGATGAACCAAAATCAGAGTCAGTATTGCAA
The DNA here is from genome assembly GCA_021401465.1 of Teratosphaeria epicoccoides. Lineage (NCBI taxonomy): Eukaryota > Fungi > Ascomycota > Dothideomycetes > Mycosphaerellales > Teratosphaeriaceae > Teratosphaeria > Teratosphaeria epicoccoides. The sequence goes on from JADDMT010000047.1 coordinate 72,822, forward strand.
GCCATGTCGCCACAGAGGCCGCGGATAATGGAGGCGGTGACAAGCTGGGCATGACCCCAGGGCTGGAGGAAATGAATGTCGTACGAACCATGGAGAAGGCAAGGCCGGAGACAGCAAGCAGCGATAACACTACCGTGAAAACGCTCCATTTCCGTCGAGCTGTTGCCAAGTCCTCGCTCATGGGATCGTTATGCTCCTCGATGAATGGTCTAGTCCAAACAGGCCGCCATTTAGATGGTGTGGCCAGCCGGATGATCTGAACGAGCAGAAGGATCATTGCAACCACTGCTGGCACAGCTGGGACGATGGGCAGGAAACATGCTCGGAATCTGGCCTCTCGGACGTCCCAAATGCGTTCAAAGCATAAGTTGACGGCATTGCCAGTTTTGTTGGCGCGCAATGCTGTCTCAGTCCGGCCGGTGCACGCCGCTGGTGTGGCCAGTATCTGCTGCATTGCATCCATGGTGGAGTCTCGAGCCAGATGTCACGTGGTTCATGGCAAATGCCGATAGCACCTCCAAGTGTCCATTCTGATGGCGAACCTTGTCACGACTTCCTGATAGCGACTGTTGCGTGAAGGATTGTGGAAAGTCGGGATGGATTCACGTTGACCGTCTGTCTTCCGATGCGTGCCTCAGGCATCAAGCTTTCGGGGATTATTGCATGAAAGGTAGCCCTTTTTTTATCGCTGCAGGCAATTTTTCACATCGCAAATGCTGAAGACGCGTAACGAAACTGTTAATTCGTCGTATCATACCGATATTCAGTGCTTTGTTTTAATGAATAGCTTGGAGATTCAGTGACTGTATGGCTTTCTCCAGGTGGGAAATGGTCAACCTGTAAAGCTCTTACTGCAACAGCAGCTGCCTTCGTGCCTTGCCACGCTAGGAGTAACACTACGGTCTTAAAAGCTTGCGAAGCTTGGTGCTAAAGCTGAGCGTCACGTTGCGTCAAGGCTGCGTCTACATCTTCCGCTATCAGGCCGGACGCTATGTTGGAACGCAGAGCACACTGGCTAAGATCGAAGATTTGTCGGGGTACTGACAGCGAATTATATCAGAACTCACTCCTCTCTGACCCTAGATGCTTCACCGTATAGCACTGCAGCAGCTACCAGCTGGACCTTGCGCAACATCCTGAAAAGCATCCCGGATCTTCTCGATAACACCATCAGCAATGGCCAAGCAAGATGCTAAACATCCACGATTCGGACATCTCCCATTGTCGACGTCCGGGCCGCAAGAATGCGCACTGACTGGTCCCGCGCTGCTTCAAACACCATACCTCAACAAAGGTTCCGCCTTCCCGCAAAATGAGCGTGAGACATTCGGTCTTGTCGGCCTACTACCCACCAAGGTCAACACCCTCGACGAGCAAGTCAAGCGGGCCTATCAGCAGTATCAGAACAGAGGCACCGCTCTCAGCAAGAACACTTTCATGACCAGTATGAAGGAGCAAAACGAAGTGCTTTACTACCGACTTGTCCAGGATCATCTCAGGGAAATGTTCCCAATCATCTATACTCCCACGGAGGGAGAGGCGATTCAAGACTACAGCCGACTGTTCCGCAAACCCGACGGCATCTTTCTCACCATCGATCAGCCGAATGCTATGGGGCAGGCACTCAATCGCGCGCCCAGCGACGAGATCGACATCATCGTTGTCAGTGACGGTGAGCAGATTTTGGGCATTGGTGACCAGGGCGTGGGTGGCATCCTGATCAGCGTCGCCAAGCTCGTCATCTACACTCTTTGTGCAGGCATTCATCCGAGTCGAACACTACCAGTGGTTCTGGATGTGGGAACGGATAACCACGATTTGCTGAACGACGAACTCTACCTTGGTCTGCAACGGCCGAGGGTTAGGGGCGAGGAGTACGATGCGTTCGTTGACAAGTTCGTACATACCTGTCGCCAACGCTACCCTAAAGCCTATATCCACTTCGAGGACTTCGGTCTGCACAATGCCCGGCGTATCCGAGACAAATATACCCCACAGATCGCTTGCTTCAACGACGATGTACAGGGTACAGGATGTGTCACCTTGGCTGCAATCTATGCCGCATGTCATGTGGCAAACTACAAGTTCAAAGATCTGCGCGTCGTGATGTTCGGTGCTGGTACAGCAGGCACAGGCATCGCCGACCAGATTGTGGATGCTATAGCGGTTGAGAGTGGCAAGTCGAAGGAGGAAGCTGCGAAGCAAATCTACTGCGTTGACAAGCCCGGCGTACTGCTCCAGAGCATGAAAGACGAGCTTACACCAGCCCAGCACCCGTATGCTAGACCTGACGACGAGTGGAAAGATGCGGGCGGAAAGTCGCTGCTGGATGTGGTCAAGAAGGTGAAGCCACATGTCCTCATCGGCACAAGTACTAAACCGAAGACCTTCACCAAAGAGGTGGCACAAGAGATGGCGAGATACGTTGACCGACCGATCATCTTTCCATTGTCAAACCCAACAAGGCTACATGAGGCTGAGCCGAAAGACCTATTCGAATGGACTGACGGCAAAGTCCTGACGGCGACTGGCTCGCCATTTCCACCCGTCAAGACCAAAGACGGCAAGGAACACGAAATCGCCGAGTGCAACAACTCCACCACTGTAAGTTGGAATTCGTTACCCGCAACTTATAGGCGTTCGCTGACACGTTTCACAGTTCCCGGGCATCGGTCTTGGCGCCGTCTTGAGTAGAGCGAAGTTGATGACCCCAAAGATGCTCGTCGCCGCGGTGAAAGCACTCGCCTCACAAGCTCCGGCGCTGAAGGACCCGGATGCAGGGCTATTACCTGATGTGCAAGACGTGCGGGAAGTCAGTGTGAAGATCGCCGCTGCAGTCATAAAGCAGGCAGTCGAAGATGATCTGGCGCAAGAGAGGGAGATCCCGGCCAGGGACGAAGATTTGGAAGAATGGATCAGAGAGCAAATGTGGGATGCGGCATACAGACCGCTGACGAAGGTGAGTCACGAGGGTGCGAGCCGGCATGCGAGGGGTGAGGCTGGAAGTGGTGGGAGAAGTGGTTGAGTCTGGCCACCGACAGGGCGGCTTCTCAATCTATCTCGCATCATCCATTGCTATATTTGCATACTGTGTCCTGATCTATACACTGTCGATGTCGCTCTTACAGCATGATCGCTGCACCACCGACAAGCAATGCCACCGTGCCCGCAACGGCGAACACAGCGCTCACATCACTCGAGTGGCCCACACCCGCAGCGGCCCCCTTCGATGACGACGCACTGCTACCGCTCCCGCTCGCCGCCGCACCAGCAGTCGTGTATGTAGCGCCGGCCAAAGTGGTCTTCACCCCGCTCACAGTGCGCGATGCCGTACCGGTTGAGGCGGCAAGACTATTTGCGGTGCCCACGTGTCCACTCCTGCTTGCGCTACCATACGCAAAGCTGGACGCCGTCTGTGCGACGCTAGCACCAGACGCCGTGGACACGCCGGAGATGCCGGCGCTGCTGATCTCCTTGATGTTCGAAGAGGTGGTGTTGAATTTCGTCGGTGCAATGTAGACGGTGTCCGCGTCCAAGTCGTATACGACATAAGCGGATCGCAGGAAGGTGTCGCCAAGCAGGTAGACGCCATCGCCCGAGTCGGGTAGGACACCGAACTCACATGCCTCCTCTCCGTTCTCGAATTCCAGGGGCTTGCCATCGTCGCTCTCGACTGGGATAGCGAGCTCGCTGAATTCGACATTGATGACTGGTCCATTTGAGCCTCCAAACTGATAATTCAAGCTTCCCGATCCCAAGGCACATGGAACGAAGTAACCTTCGGCGGTCTGACTGTACTCGGCACCGAAATAGTTTGCCAACTCCGTGAAGATGGCCTTGGGAACAACGGTGAGTGTAGTACCAGAGTCCAAGATGGCAGCGACCGGTAACGCGCTGCCACCAATTGCAGTCGTTCCGGACGCGTCGGTCACGGCGAGAAGAGACCAAACGACGCTGAAGCTGTCGGTCATGTCGGTCTCGGAGTCCTTCTGGATTGGCAGAGCCGTGAGGTTGCCAGAATACTTTGAGGTGTCGTAGCCGCCGAACAAGATTTGACCAGTTGAGGCCTGCAGATCGTCCAGGTAAAGTGAGTAGGCTCGCGAGCTGATCATACCCTCATTGTACATCTGGTCGATGATACTCGGGTACGGCGACGTGCCATTTTCGCCAACGATAGACTCGTCGGTGGCAAAACCAACACCCATAATGCCGATGTTCACACCAGAATCCTGTGTGGCAAGACCCATGGTCTGGTTGGTGAGCTTAACCCCATTGGTCAACTGAATGTCGTCGGTGAAGTAGCTGCCGGTGACGCCTGTCTGGTCTTCATATTCGATGGAGAAGCCTCCGGTCCCGTTGGATTTGTACGTGCTGGAACTCGATGGGGTGACTGGGAGACAAGGTGTCAGCGTTCCTGCTCAGGTTTGAAGCAATACGTGATGGAACTATACTTACAATAACCCCTTATGCATCCCAGTCCCTGCTGATTGCACGAGGCATATGCATCCTGGTTGAACATCCAAACATCACTGGATCCGGTGTCCAATTGAAAAGTTAGGTTCTGACCCGGTGTGCCGACGAGTGCAGTTATGGAGTAGAAGCCACCAGTTGCGTTGTTGCCCAGATTCACAGGGATGGCGTCGCGTTTGGTGAACGTCTTTGGTTGCGATGACCGCGCAATGGGCATCGATACTACGCGCGGCTCCGCATTAGCTAGCGTGGCGGCGATCGCCAGCAGAAGGCCTGCGGCCGTGAGCCGTGAAGCTGTGTTGACCATTCCGCCGAGTTGGCAGAGCTATCCTAATGTCTGCAGAAGACAACTGAAAACGAGAAGGAAATATACAGTGTGAAGCGAGATGATGCCCGTGCCAAGGAGAGGAGACGCGATGGCTTTATTGTAGCTATGACGGTTGTGATCCCCGCTGTCCCATTGGTCATCAAGTGGGACGCCTGGCGGAAGTCTCATCAAACCTCCTTCAGTTACGTGTGAGGCTGTGCTGAAAATTCACATCGGGGCCGTTACCATCCTCCTTTCCTCAATAAACGGCTTCGGCCAGGCGCTGACGAGCTTCAGCCCGCTCGGTGCTGCATGGAGAGTGTCCAAGAAACAGGCGCCTGCACGACATACTGCCACATCAGAAAAGCCAGAGCCGCGGCGACGCGTGTCTGTGCAAGCTTGCACAGACAGCTAAGACAGTTAGTTAGTTGGTGGCTGTACGAAGGGTTGTCCACTCGCTGTGGCTGCTTGCAGTAGATCGATCGTCCAGGCCTGGCGTGTATGCACGATGGCGGCTGTAGCGTCACCAAACCATCGAATCGATCATACCCCCGAAAGCTTACCGGAGCACGTGCACGGGGGTGTCATGAGCATCGCAGCAACCACATCCACAAGGTAACGCCAGGGCCTCCGCTTCAAGGCAGCCCTTTGCATTTTGCATGGTGCCAACTGCTCGTGTTGTCGCACCATGCTGGAAGCAAACACCCACTGCGATGACGGCCACGTATTGGCAAGGCACACTGCTTCATCGAGAGGACGAGGGATGCGGCATGCCGTTGCTGGGTCGGAGCTCTGTCGCTGGTGGCACGGCTGCCATAAGATTCTGATGTCGCTGACGGGCCAGCTGAGAGGAGGCAGATCGCTGGTGCGTGTAATGAACGAGAGAAGCTGTCTGGACTGCTGCTGTGGCTTGACTCTGCCTGGTGCGTCAAGTTGGCCATGTCGCACGTTGGACAAGGCTAGGGACAAAAGAGACCCTACGGCAGTGCGGCACATGAGCAAGTCTGGCTATCTATGGGTATGAGTGAACAGGGTGGCAGGCGGTTGTCGACCGTGATGTTGCAAGATGGCCAAGACCTTCAACGTGCTTGGCAATTGCAAGCCTGTTTTCGCCCTCGTCCTTGCTTAATGATTCATCCTCACGCCGCACTAAGGTGTAGCAAGACGTGCTGCGAGGTGTAGTCTACGCTGCAGCGTAGGTCACAGGCCCACTGTGCCGATACATGAGCGCGATTGCTCGGGGTGTGATACCTTGACGGTCCCGTTCGGAGACAGTGGAGACATGAACATGACAGCAAAGGGAATAGGCAGGCGAGCGGCGGAGGTGATGCCTTTTTGCTTACTCAATCTTGAGCTCTCGATGGAATATTCTGCCTGTCTTCAGCTCCACCATGGCGTGCACGCCCCGCTGCAATTCCGCGGCCGACGGAGATGGCTGTGACAAGGGGCTGACCATGCTGAATTATCGATATCTTTAAGACTATCAGCTCGTCAGGCTTCCGAAAGTAATCAAGATCGACACAGGAACCAAGTCACGTCCTCGTCAGAGCCATGTCGCTAACATCTTCACAAGTCCAGACGATCAAGACCACTGTGCCTGTCCTTCGAGAGCATGGCCATCTAATCACAACAGTCTTCTACGATAATCTGCTCCGCGAGAATCCCGATCTGAACAATGTCTTCAACAATGCGAATCAACGCAACAATCACCAAGCTCAAGCACTCGCTGGATCGCTGTGCGCATATGCCAACTCCATCGATGACCTGGGCGCCCTGAGCCCAGCGGTCGAAAAGATATGTCAGAAGCACGCCAGCCTGTACATCCGACCCGAGCATTACGATGTTGTGGGCAAGTACCTTCTCGCTGCGATGGGCGAAGTCCTAGGCGCGGCTCTGACGCAGAACATTCTGGATGCGTGGGCGGCAGCATATTGGCAGCTGGCGAAGATAATGATCGGCAGGGAAGATCAGCTGTACAGAGAGTCGGAAGGCTGGACGGAGTGGAAGGACTTCAAGGTTGCGAATAAAGTCAAAGAGTCGGACGTGATAACTTCGTTCTATTTGGAGCCTGTGGATGGGAGACCACTTCCTGCGTTCAAACCTGGCCAGTATATCTCGATCGAAACGGAGGTGCCTGAATTCGGATACCTGCAATCGAGGCAGTACTCTCTGAGTGATGCGCCAAGGACGGATTACTATCGCATCAGTGTCAAGAAAGAGGCGGACGCAAAGGTAGGGACACCGGATGCTCCAGCGCATCCAGGATGGATGTCGAACCTCCTGCACGATAATAAGAATATCGGTGACGTGCTCAAGGTGTCGCATCCAGCCGGTAACTTCTTCCTCGATCCGGAGCAGGCTAGCAATACTCCAGTTGTGCTGCTTTCCGCTGGAGTGGGCGAAACGCCAATGATCTCCATTCTCAATACGCTCGTGCAGCGGAAGACCACGCAGCCGATTTCCTTCCTTCACGGCTCGCGCACAACGAAGCTTCAGGCGTTCGGCGGCCATGTTCGAAATTTGGCAAAGAAGCACGAGAATGTGCACGTCAAATTCTTTATCAGAAATCCGGACGAACATACGGATACAGAGGGCGTGCACTATCATGCTGCTGGACGACTTACTGTCCGGTCGCTGGATCAGCAACAAGATCTATTACTCGACAACGATCAGACCGAATACTTTATCTGTGGTCCTGACCCATTCATGGCTGACGTGGAAAGGGGCTTGAAAGCGCAGCGCGTCAGCGCCGAAAGAATCAAGCTGGAGAGATTTGGTACAGGCGACATTGACAAGGAGACGGCGCAGCCGACAGCCTGAATGCAGTATATGCGAATGCGCACTGGCGGCCTTGACGATTGCGACAATCTGGCATGAGGATATGTCGATTTGATGCTGGTGAGCCTCTCAGTTCAATAGTTCATAGTAATCCTCTCGGTGTAATACTACGTGGCAACCCTGTCAGTGCAATACTACGTGGCCACTCTCCCAGTGTTATAGTCCATGGTGAACGTCTCATCGTAATAGTACATGTCTGGTCCTGTTGTCCTGATATTCGTGGTCGGTCTGGCAGATGCCAGGAATGCCCCGGCATTGCCTGGATACTTTCAGCCCTTTGCATGCTCCACATGCTTGAACGGCGAGAATTGCCGAGGGTGACATAGCCGTCGTGATATCCATACTGTCGGCCGGAAGCCTTTGGCCGGTGTCAAACTGACCACCTTTTCGTGTTGCTCGGACAAGGTATCGGATCTTTCTCGACCAGAGTCTCTCGAGTGTTCGTCGGCCTTGCGCTGTCCAACCCAGTTGAATGCCGCCGGACGATCTGCACCATATCCGTCTCGCCCTCTCCATCACCATCACCGCAGTACGTGGAGACAGTCTGAGGTCGTGCGCAGCCCTTCCAGTCTGCCCATGCATGGATATCGATGGGCGAGTCATGGAGCGGGGCAGAAGCCCTCCTAGACTCAGACTTGATTGGAGGACACGAGGAACTCCTTTCATACTCAAGGGAGCTGGGAGTTGCAGATCTGGTGTTCTCGCTGGACGAGTTCGGCTGCTTGTTAGGGTTTTGAGCCTTCATTGCGGTTTGTATCGAGCCCTCTAGTCTTGAACTAGCTCTTGTAGAGAGTACCAGTGTCTTCAGAGCCGGAGCGCACGCGCAGATCTTGTGCAAGTCAGTAAGTCAGTGCGGCGCAAAGAGCTTCATGCAGAACTTACCACGCCAATGTCTATTTCGACCGAGGATGCGGTCCACAGCCGTGATGACCACCAGGTTGTGTCCCAGCTATCGAAAAGAGTCTTCCAGATACTAAATCGTGCGTCAATAGGTGCATATCATTTTTGAATGATGCTGCACTCACTAGTAAATCCGCACGGATGCCGTGACTATAACCACGAATCCCATGCCAAAAATCACACAGCAACCAATCCGTTGTCGTAGAGGCATTCTCAGCCTCAACACGAGAGGCAATGGCAAGAGCCAGGTCATCACGTCTATTGCGAGATTGACTGTTTCCAAAACCAAAGTCGTCGTTGACTCGTTCAAGCAACGTCCGGTAGTCGTTGGCGGATATTCCCAGTAGTACTTGAGAGGTGTGCAGAAGAAGAAGAACGTGAAGGCACAGCCGACACAAAATGCTAGACTGCAGCCTACAGCAAGGTGCACCAGCCGCGAGAACCACATCAGCCCGCTGTCCTTGACTAGCCGATAGTAGAAGAAGCACAACGATAGTCGGGTGAAGGTCACTGCCAGGACGAAGATCAGCTTCGCGGTCAGGCAGAAAATGTTCGCTGCTGTAATTTCGATTTTGGGGATGTCCCAAATGTGTCTGTTCCAGTGATAGACTTCCTCAGAGATGATGATAATGATCGCAAGCCCGATGGCGAAGACCTGGATCTCTCAGCAGGTGACTGGGCGCAAGACCACGGTATCCTACTCACCAATGCGAGAGCAATCATGGCATCGTCCCAGCCGAACCATTGGCTGACCTTTGCCCTGCAATATAGTCGCAATCCAACGGCTACCAACATCAGTGCGACGAAAATGACGCAAGCTACAACCGATCCCGGACTTCCAGAGGCCGGATGCACGTAATCTGGCGCTGGCCAGCTGGCGACGACCTCTGGAGGTGGTATGCGCATCTTGCTGTATGAGGCGAATCAACGAGCCGCAAGGCGCGAAGCCAAGATGTTCAGCAATGGTGGTTTCGTAGCGAGGCTATGGAGAACGAAGAGCTGTAATGATGTGCCCATAGAGCTCCCGAAACATTTGAATTGCAGCCATGCCACAAGAAAGGCGCGGTGCAATATAGATTCGAATGAAACGCCAGACGCCGGGACCAGGAATGAATGAACGAAGAAGCTTTGCCTGAGGTCTGGAAGCTGCTGCCATTTACGAGGGGTAAGCAGCGGCACGTTCATTCTTAGATCTCGCCCTATATAGAAGTCCGGGATCTGTGGTATACCAGATAGCGCGGTATCGCAGACCCACTAATTGAGAAGGCGTGCGATGACCAAAAGTGACCGCACGTGCTGAGCTTGAGAGCGTGTCGTCTTGTATATCGCGTCTAGGTCTACGATGATAAGTCTCATTTGGTGTTTGTCAGAGGAGGCTTCAGGGTCTGGTAGTATTGAAGACAAGACGTGGCAGGGTCCATACCCGTAGGGCCGACCCAGGTATGATGGGCAGATATTAAATGAATACCAGGGTGAAGCCTGACTGTCTGTCAGCCGGCTATCATTGGATAGATGCGCCTCGATCTCACGTATACCCAGAGTTGACACGCGCATCTAAGAATCCTAACAAGGCGGCAGTCTCACCGAGGCTAGATGACTTTGTCCATTGACCCATCCCAGGCGCGGATTCTCGGCATGCCGAATCGACCGCGAAACGTGAAGCTCGGAAAGGAAAACTTTCCAAGATCGCGAACGGGAGCTGCTTTGATCAAACACGGGATAAGCGCATTGAAAATGTCGACTGGTGGTGTCGAAGGAAGGTAACGTTTTCCGGTCTTGAAACACTGGCGCCAAGCTGTGGGGCTGGCGATCAGGTTCGGCAGATCCCAGGCTGAAGAGCATACATGTACCATGCGGGTACATCATGTACATGCAAGACCTTCGCATTGCGAGCTCATCAATACAATTCTGGACCGGCGATCGAAGGAAAGCGTCTTTGCTCCGCTGTCGTTGCCCCATGCTCGAGCAATGCCTTCATCTCGTGGCAGACCACCGCGGTGCTTGAGATACCAGCATCACACCGTTCTCCTTTGTTGCCAGTGAACTCAGCGGATAGTTCGGATCGGGTCTTGAGTCTGGAGCCGGTCCGATCCAGTGGATGGGCGCAGTGGAACCTACTCCAGTAGTCGAGGAAGCGGTTGGATCTGTCCAGCATATTGACCAGGGACCCCACGTGGAGACTGCACGTGGCTTCAGCGGTGCTGCCGGTGCCGTGATGACGCATTCTCAGACTAACCTGAGTAGGGTGAAGCACGCAACGGTGGTGCGCATGCTCTCTCTGAGTCCTGGGAACTTGCCACGCCGCTTATAGGAGGTACAGCATAGCCACTGATACCAGAACCGGTTAGATCTTAGCATCGGATCCGAACTGGATCCGCTGGACGGATGGATGCATGTGAACAGATTGTCCCAACAAGACCTATCCATTGACTTCACTGCTTGTTATATTTGAAGCCTTACGCAGGCTTCCACTCGAAGTGCTCCACGCCCTCTTCGGGTAAACCCTTATTCGCATCATCGCCCTTCTTATCAAACATATGGTTGCCAAAATAGTCCAGCTGCGCCTCATAAAAGTTGGTCGGCAAATCCGTACTCGTCTGATACTTCAGCCACTCCAGCGTTGCGCTCAGCACTGGCACCACATGGTCCGTCCCAACCGCGCTGACAACCACTTTCTTCAGGTGCGGAAAGCCCTTCTTCAGGTCACTTGCCACATCCTTCTCAAAAAGCGGGTTTAGAGCAGCACCCGCTCTCAGATTCTCATAGATGGGTTGCAGTAGCGAATCGGAGATGTAATCGGCCTGGATGATGCAGCCGGCGCGCCAGACTTGCAGGAGCTCGGCGTAATTGATGTTGAAGTGGAGAGCTTTGTCCGCTTTGTCGATGATGATCATGCCTTGGCAGTAGGCGGATAGGCAGGCAGTGTAGACTGCCAATCTCAGGTCTTCCAGGAATGTTTTTTTATTGGAGGCCCCTTCGATCTTTTGTGGAGGGAAAAGGGAGACGTGGTCTTTGTTGGGATCGCCTGAGCCGACGCCGAACGTCTTTTGGATCTGAGTGCGTTGACGGCGGTCGCCAGATGCGATGCGGAGATAGTGAGCGACTGTCAAGGTGGGCGCTGGGACGTGCTTATCGACTGCCTCGATGTTCGACCAAATACCAGTGCCTTCTTCGCCCGTGTAGTCTTGCACGACCTTGTCTTCGACCGTATCGAGGACGTACTGCCCGTTCTTGTTCTTCGTTCTGCAGATGTCCCTTGATATCCAGATCAGAAAGGTTCCCTTCAGCTCTCCTTTGCTATTCCACGCAGCGAACACGTTGCTGATATCCTCCAAGCTCATGCCCAGGCCCGTACGCATTATGCCATATGCCTCAGCGATTGCGCCCATCATGCCGTGCTCAATGCCATTGTGTATCATCTTGCAGTAATGTCCTGCTCCACCAGTCCCTACCCTTCCCACACACGGCTTCCCTTCAGGACTCTTGGCGGCGATCTCCTGCAGTGTTGGAAGGACAAGGGAGAGTGTCTCGTCGTCAGCACCTGGGCACATTGAAGGTCCACGTCGTCTGTCGATCGTCAATTCAGTCAAACCATTAAAACATCGCAGGCGTGCTTGGGAAGGACTTACGCTGCCTGGTACCCACCACTCACACCACACCCCACATATCTGATCCCTTTCGTTACGCACTTGCCCTGCCGTCGCTCAGTGTTCTCCCAATGTTCGTTGCCGCAATCAATGATTATATCACCTTTCTCCAAATATGGCATCAATCCGCTCAATACAGAATCTCCCACGCTGCCATGAGGTAAGCTCCAGACGAAAACCTTCGGCTTGTCCAAGCTTTCGCAGAGACTCTTGTAGTCATTGTGCTTCCCGAGCATATTGTCTGGAATTTTCGAATCTTTGGCAGCTTTCAAGACGCTTTCCATGGCATCGTTGGAAGGATCTTCGAGCGATACGTGAATGCCTCTCTCTGCAAAAAGCTGCGCCATGCCGCCGCCCATGGAGCCGCAGCCGATCATGGCGATCTTCTTAAATTCCGAGCCTTCCGGCATGGTTGCGACTTGTGCAAAGAAATCTAATGACTCGAGAAGTTGCTATGATCTGTCGCAGTTGAGCTGTTTGATAGCTTTGATTGAGTGGATGTCGCAGGTGAATCTTGGGACTATTTGACTGGAGTAGACTGGATGCTGGAGCAGCACAAAAGCTCCTGGAAGTAATGGGGATCATGTTGATGCCACATGGAACTTATTGTAATAAGGTAGTGTTGCTTGACAGCACTGTGACGTCTTTTGGTGCCCGCGATTGTACCTGCAGCTCTACCGAGAAGCTCAAGCAACGCCGATCATGTCTGTGCTGTGTGCATGTGTGCTGTTTTGAATCAGAGTCCGTAGACATTCTGTAATTTTGCTTACCTGTTCAGCCTTTTGGAGCTTCTTGTACACTTTCAACCTTGGAATGAATAGATATGTGCCATCACCTTCGTCGAGCATATTGTCTGCGTAGCTCACTTTGGCTGGAATTAGAAAGCACAAGCTCGCGTGTTGACGGGGCTCATTACTTGCATTAGAGTCTGCTTATATTCCGTTCTCTTCATCGTGCTGATGGTATGCTGGATCTGGCTTCAGCTCTAAGTCTGGCTCTGCCGCATTGTCATCCACAGGGTATACATATTCTTCGTCTTCGACCGGCATCGGATCGACCTGGCCCATGCGCCTCACCGGTTCGTCCTGTTCTTCAGCTTCGACCAGTTCGTCTGCCCACGCGATGCTCTTTCTCCCGCTGCTGCTTGGTCTTCCGCTATCTCCATGCGCATGCAACGCCGGTACCGACGGTATCACGTCTCCATCCCAAGGCTTGCATTCCTTGACCAATTCACCGCATCTTAAGCATATCCAGCCTTCGCCCTCTTCTGCTTCGATCTTCTGCGCCAAGCACACATAGCAATATATGCAACCACAGTGTATTGTTTCGTAGGGATTCGTAACGTCTGTGCTCGCGTTCCCGATGATGCCCGCGTTTGCGCCGGCAGAGATGACCTGCTGCTCGCTCTGTCCGCTTGCTGAATTCTGATCCTGATAACATATCGCGCATGTCCGCTCTGGCAGGAATCCCAGCTCGCCTTTCTGAATATCTTGCGCATCGTCTGATGCTGCCGCATCGCCCGTCCGTAGTCGTATGAACGTCGCTTTCGCCTTTTTCCATGCGCGTGCTATCCATCTGCGCCACCTGCTGATGCCAACAAGAGGGAGCAAGAAAAGGAGGAATTCGGTGAGCGCGTGCCACACTAACTGCCGATTGAGGTATTCGAATGAGACTTCGCGGCTCGTTTGGTTCGACGACGGGACAAGTCTGAGGCGCAGTAATCGATCGGTGAGGGTACGGTACCGTCCATTGTACAGAAAAATGAGGAAGGAAATCAAGGCGGCGATGTCGTGTGTGGTGCCGCAGAGCGTTGTGAGTCGCGAGAGTCGTCGTACAAGTGGCGAGGGTTCATCCTCGCGATTCTCGGCTTCAGACAGGCGTTGCTCCCAGCGTGTCCAGGCATAGCGTCCGCCTACGGTAAGTAGGCCATAGGCGAGTTTCTGCCATGCTCTGGGAGATGTTCGTGCTGCTGTGTTGGTATTTCTGGCGTCTACGTATTGTAGCCCTTGTAGTGTCGCTCCGTATGACGCTCCTTGATCCCACATCGAGAGCTTCCACAGTATTGATCGTAATAAAAGGCTTATCTCGGCGCCATATTCGTCTTTGAGGTGGTTTCCGAACAGCTTCAAGCCGTCGCCGGCCTGGCTGATGAGGAGGGAAAGAAGTTCTTCGTCCAGGAGCTCTGCATCGACCTGCCCGACCCTGAACGATGGCCTGGTGCCATACGGGCTGCGGACCGCATCGACGGCCGCCAGGAATTGGTGGGTCAGCTCACGGAGGGCAGGAGGCAGCGCGAGCGTTCTGCTCCGGAGCGCTTCTTGGCGGCGATCTCTGTGGCCATTCTCTGCTGTGGCCCTCGTGGCGCGCCGATACAGGACTCTCTCCTTCGCTGCCGCAAAGTCAGCCATTACCCGCATATAAACATGTTGGGCTTGCAATTGTGAAAAGTCCACAGCAGCTCGCGCATCGTCACTTTCACATGCCGAGGCTCATCAATTCGCCCAAACCTCGGAGGTCAGGTCGTGAACGGCGACGACTTCTTCTTTTTCTTCTTCTTCGCCTCGCCAGGAACACAAAATTGACGTGGACACACATGACGGCATCGAGAAAGAATATTTGATCAATGCTGAAGCTGATATTATGTAAGTGGATGGCTGGATACATTTCGACAATACAGTAAAATCTTACGCGATGTTCTGGTAATCGGCCCCCTGCCGTAGCCACACCATGGTCAGCAAATGGTTTCCGTGGAGCGCATGAATTGCGGGATCATGGATGCAAGGTAGACTGACCAGTACGGAACGAGACCCGGGCGCGGCGGGCCGGGAAGAGGTTGACTGGTAAGATGGGTTAGCACGATTCTTCGACTGATCACACGCAAAATGCACAGCAGCAACAACACAGCCGCTCTAGACGCGTTCGAAAGGCTGGTCCTTGAGTGGGAATGTTGCCGTCTCGTTTGGAATGCCAGTCTTGAGCCCCGAGCCCGACGCGAAAGGCGTAAAGCACACATGTCGAACAGTGGTTCCAGAAGTGGCGCCTGGTTCTCCAACGAAGTAACAGACAAATGGTTGGACGTCTAGAAGAGCCACATAGGCGAGAGGCGCTTGTGAAGATTGTAGTCTCCCAAGCACTAGTAGACATGAAAGATCCGTGGGCTCGATACTGGCTTTCTTGTCTCGCGTGCATGAGCTGGCCTGAGCTGATCAATGATTCAGCCTTGACGCCTGTTCACGCCTCGGATGATCTGCAATTGTTCCATATCATGTCCAGATCCTTCCTCGATGTCCACTTCTTGTGCTGACCTAGCCTGTGCTTGCTAAAAACCTTTTCACTTACCGAGGCGGCGTCGGTGGCGGTGGAGGTGGCGGAGTAGGAAGCGGCACGGCGGCCAGCGTTGGTTGTGGACTGTTTCAACATGGTCAACCTCGATTCGCTCCCGGGCTCTCACCGAAAATAATGACTTACAGTTGCGCGTTCACTGGCAGGTCTGGTGGAGATAGCGGTCCCTATCAGACATTAGCATAGACTCCTGGCGAATGCTAGCACAACGGCATTGACCGCGTCGATAGCATCGATCAGCAGAATCGCTTCTATAACAACGAATGTACGTGGCGCCGGGCGTCCCAGACATGGCAGAGCGGCGTTGGGAGCAGGCGACCTTCCGGCATCTTGGTGTCGTTGCAATTACGATCGACGGAGGACGAGAGGTTACACATATGGGCCTTTGAGCTCGTCACGCCAGCGAGCAGGCAGCTGACAACATCACAGGAACATGAGGCAGGTGCGGGCCACACTTGAGAGAGATTGAGAAGCTCACTTCACAACGACTATCGGTTCCTGATCGCGAGCGTCGAGCACATGCGACCACCACTGATACAACATCTGCAATCTACCTAGCGGAGGACAAATTCCACGCAGCTTCGTGTTGCCAGAGAGGGGAAGCGAAAGCATTGCACGTTGAGCGAAAGATGACAAAGGCAAAGGTCTCCAATCAGCACCGCAGCCACTGTCTTCGAACCCGGCACGCAGCGCTCTACGCGATGCGCCAGTGGAAGGGACTTCCTACGGGCGCATGAGTGGACAGTTGGGAGCACATCAGCCCACTGCCGGATTCATACTGAACGCGCCGTGGCAATCGTCGGTGCAGTACGCACTTCGTGAGCGCAAGATATGGAAACGGCGGCATAACGAACAGTGTTAAGCAAGCACTCTGGTAGGCACTCTGGCCTGCGTTGGACGCCGAAGCCTAATACCAGGAAGGCCGCTGCAAATTGAGCACCGACAACGTCACATGATGTCGCTGCAACCCAACCAGGAGGAGCGACAATGGGATTGAGCGCCTCACAGGACCATTGTTCACAAAAAGTAAACTACTTTGATCTCGTGCCGCTACATCAAACGAAAATCCGTGTGCTTTGTGTCTATATGCACTCTCGGTCAAGAACCTTGTCGGCTCGCATCACGGCTTCCCTAAACCAACTCGCAACATCTTGCATTGGACTTCATACTCACAGAAATACACTACGGCTGAACCAGCCGCAGAAAGCATTTGATAGCCATACAGACAAAATGTTACATTCAACAGCCGCTTTTTCTCAAGCGCAGGCGCCAGGACAGTCTTCGCAAGCCATCATCGCATCGCCGGGTATTTCGAAGAGGTACGTAGAAGGGCAAGACGGCAAGAGAGTATAAGTCTGGACGGAGCATCGAGAGAGACATCACTTCAGCAGGCAATGCAACACAACGACTTGAGCCATCAGCGCTCATTAATAACCACGCGGGTCATGAAGAAGCCGTATATACTTCGTACTGTAGGGTCACTAAGGATCTTCATTACGCTTGCAGCGAAGAAATTGTTCGTTTTGATTCGCTCATTGACGAGATGTCTTGCATGATGCGGAATGTCGGCGAGACTTGGGTGTCTCCAGCGGCGTACACGTCTCCAACACCGATATGCACTTTGCAGATCGCTCTGGAAAGCCAGGCCAGGAGAGTCTTGAGAGTGCCATAAATGAGTCTATCCGGATTCCTGGAATTTGGTTTTTGCCGCAAAAGCCGCATGAGAACGATGCACATTGCAAATAGAACCTATCGCATGGGCTTGACCGGCTTTGAGCAGTTTCTTAAGCCTGGCGTGCAGCGCACCATGGTACCCAGATCTACGGGATCTCATTACAGGTACTTCGGACAGTGCTGTCGGACAGATGAGAAAGATGTTGGACCAACAGCAGATAGGCCGCTCCGACCTGCCCGGATCAGATTGGCTGCCAGCTCGCCGGACCTTGTGCGAGCCAGTACTGAACCGCCAGCGTCGATGCATCAGCAGTGCCATGAATGTAGGGATATTGGGTTTGTAAAGTGGACTTTGGCGCAAGCAGTGCTGCGCGCAGACTTCCTCGTCATCACACGCATCTTATGCACATGGACTGCTTGGTAACGCTGTGCCAGTCTGTTGGTACGGACGATCTCCATTGCCCTTCGTGCTGCCCCAAGGTCCTTGCGGACGAGGAGAAGGAGCAAGCGATCAAGTTCGGTATTTCCGGCGGCAAGGCACATGACGGGGACCCTTATTTTCACGCTGGGAAATCTTCGCGCGATCGTGTGCAGACTGCGAAAAACATTTCGCAAGCAACAACGTTCAGCCGCTGCGAATCAATGGCATCATGGCGTACGAGCTTTTCTGGAACACTTTCGTGAGAGAAGCAAGGACAGAGCCGGCACAATCTACGCCTATTCATCTACAAGCATCCCAGGGACCCGAAAGGGCGAGTCTCATGCGGGCAGCGCAATAAGCCTTTATGTCCTAAGCACTTGCGTAACACAATCGCAGAGTGAGCCGGCTCTGCGATGCACACACGATAGTGATGTGCGAAATCAGCGCGAGCCTGGCTAGGAAGTTTGTCGATAACGGCAAACTCGAGCGTAGGCCTTCTCCCTATGGTGAAGATCTGGAGGGGCGACTGCTGTGCGGGTTTTATGCCTTCATGGAGCGGACTTTGGACCTGACGCTGCAGTTCCTGCATCTCTGGCAATGCGATTGTGAGGAGTATTGAGCATAGGCGGCCAAATCCGATTCCACGCTCATAGTCTACAGTAGTCCTACGTTGCCTAGATCACCACGGTCGCTGCGCAAGGTTGTTGATGTGCCAAGTGCTAGAGGCAACTATTGTTAGTAGGCATTACGAGGGTCGATGTATCTGTCACGCAAAAAAGCTGTACAGGCGTCAACAGAACCGTGGCTCCCACGATAGCAGCATGGATTGATAGGTAGGTGGTTGCATGCAGTGTTGTTGCAATTGCGTATCATTTGAATAGGTGCAAGTACCTTAGCTCATCACACTTTTCCCAAGAGCTACATGTATCGCGCGCTCGTCGTTTACTTCTTGAATCGACACAAAGTAACCTGGCTCGGCGACTTGATGGTAAAGTGTGAATGCCTCAGGTAGCAGTGTTGAGTTCTGTCGAAGGATTTTCCGGCTTGAACTGACTTGGTCTGTCCTGGGCTCGCTCTTTAACGGCAGCTTGGAGAAGCCAAGGCCTTCTACGCTGGCTTGAGGCCAACATTTTGCGTGAATCAAGTCTTGAAGGCGCCATGAACTCGTCGCTGGCCAACAGCTGTTTGCTCAGAAAACCTCCATGCACAGGCCGGATAGATTTAGGGTTTAGGGTTTGAGACGACAGACCGAACGATCTGAACAACGAATCGAAGCTCGTGCTTTCCGGAGCAGCCTAAAGGGTTCGGAGGATGTGAGATTTTGGTTTTCAGGCGTAGACAGGCATGCGGCCAATCATGCAGTACTGGGATGGTGCTTAAAACCCGTCTTTCCCGCCCAAAAGACCTGCCTGTGTTACCCTTGAGCCACAGACTCTCCCACAGCGCTCAGAATCTTGCCTCATCTTTGAAAGCGCCCGCAGCTGCACTCATCACACTTCTGCAAATGCGCGTCTGCCGATTGCCACTGATGGAAATCATCAATACGTAGCACAGCATCTTGGAATGCCACGCCATTACGCCGACACAAGAACGGCTGCACAAAGTCTACCATCTTGCAAAAGCGCTGGAGATCCTCTACCCTCAAAGCTGTGCCCTTCCTTTGCGCCTCAATCTCCTGCAGCAGCGACCGCAGACCATGCTCTGCTCGCTCGACAGCCACTTTCAAATTGTATCCCGATGGCGCTTTCTCAGCTAGCTCCGGGTGAGTATTCGAGGCGCGGAACTTGACGGAGATCTTTGGACCAGTCTCAGTGACAGCAATCTTGACGTCTACGGCAAAGACGTGGCTCCAGCAGCTCCAACTGCGGATTCTGCCAGCATTGATATCTCCAATCGCGTCGATCCAGCGCTCAAAGATCAGAAGACGTCCAAAGCCTCGTTACGCGTGCTGCGGCAGACTTTCGAGATATTTGGCTGGTTTACAGATTTGTCGGTTCCAGGATGAGCTTGTTGCATGGCGTCGTGGCGCTGGGTATCTGGACCGGTAACAAGAGCTGGTCCGGAGGACGGGTAGGTCTGGGCGACATCGATCCTGGCAAGCATCAAATATTAGCGAACGCAAGCAACAGACAGCAGGAGTAAGTTGCCAGGCAACCTTGGGCCAGTGGGCGTAGATCATGTCTCTGATTTCTCGGGGGAGATCGAGAAAATGCACGGGCATCGTGGTGTTTGCTGCATCTGCTTCGGAGGCGTCACTCGACGCCGGCGCCTTGCTATCCAATGCCATCCTCAGCCAATCCAAAATGTCGTCTTGGATGGCGGGGACCAATTGAACAGTGCTGATTCGGCAGGAATGTGGTGTCTAGATATCCACACCCTGCATGACTCAGCGGCGTTCACTGCACGTGTGTGCTGCATGTGCCCAGTGGGTCCATGTTTGCTGGTCCCAAGGACGATTATTGACTGCTGTAATGCCGAGCTAAACAATCTACACCCGAGTTTGGATGACTACCATAGACCTCGTGCAGGTAGAAAAGCCATCTAACTCCGAACTGAGCTGGTCTGAACATGGACGAGCTCACAGATACAGGCCTGGCCGTGGCCCGTGAAGGTGGAAGATCTGAAGCGTGAGACTACATTACTCTGCTCTCGTCTCAATCCCACCGACCCGGTCCACCTATGACATCCACGCCGAGACCCTGCTTGTGCGTAGCAATCACTACCGAGTCCCCGACACTGGACCACAATACGCCATCAGGATGAGATCTTTCGAATTGCTCCGACACATCCGCTCTGATGTGGTGTTTAGACTTCAATACCCGCGCAGATGCGATGGCGGGGCTACATGACGTGCTCGCAGCTACGTGAGCTACCCGGCACCCTCCAGCAGTTTCACAGCCGAAATGCGCCACGACGGCAAACCAAAACACTGGATTCGACAGTTGGATCGACCATTCTTGCTGATCCGGGCATGCCTAGGATCGCATGCTTGTTGAAAAATGGACATTCATAAGAACGCTCCTGAGCTGACCCATGCACGCATATGGTCAGGTTGACTTGTGGCTTTCTCGTCTCCTTGGCCCTACTCCTCAAGCTCTTATAGCATTCACTTGCTTCACCTTCGCTCTGACAGCGTTGATCGGGAGGGTCGTCACATATCCCAAGTCGGCATCGCCGGAACAAGATCAGATGCCATCGTTGCTCTCGTCTTCACCTTTCCTATCATTGAAGCCCGACCAAGAGTGCGGTCGGTCGAGGCATCAGACTATGCCACCGACGAGGAGCTTTGCCAGCCTCAACGGCGTCGTCAACGGCGCGTCGAATGGCGCAAACGGACACGTCAATGGCTACACGAATGGCAGCCGCACGCCGAACGCTTTCCCTGGGCTGAATGGAACGACCAATGGCAATGCAAGTCGTTACACGAATGGCGTCAGCAATGCTCAAGACGATGAATTTCTCAAACTATCTAGCCCGCAGCAAGATGTGCTCCTGCTTCATGGACCACGCCAGAAATATACCCTCGAGCGGGCGGCGGATATTCCGGAGCTCCGCGGCGACAACGAAATTCTTGTCCAGGTCTTAGCCATTGGACTCAATCCAGTGGATTGGAAGGGGCCGGATTACGATTTTGGTCAGCCGAAGTATCCATGGGTGAACGGTCGTGACTTTGCTGGTATCGTGGTCAAGGCACCCAGGGAGAGCAGCAATGGACGGATACAGCAGGGTGATGTTGTCTTTGGACCTTCGACCGACTACAGAGACGTCAGGAAAGCGGCATATCAGGAGTATGTGGTGTCGACCGACTACAATGTCGCTCGCATACCTCAGAATGTTAGCGTGAAGGAGGGTGCAGCAACAGGCGTCGCATTCGTTGCAGCAGCCGTTGCCCTTGGTGTTAGCTTCGGCGTGGACTTCTCTGCCGTCAGGGTTGCGCCAGGTCCAGATTTCTTACGGCTCGTGCGTGGTCTCAGCTCAAGAGAGGTGCCAGAGGACGTCCGCGACGAGCTATTTGGCAAGATCGACTTCGGCGAACGACCACAGCCGGGTGAATGGGTGGCGATCTGGGGTGCCAGTACCAACAGCGGACAGATTGCCTTGCAACTTGCTAAGCTTTCCGGTCTGCGGGTGGCTGCGATTGCGGACTTGGCCAAGGGCGGAGCCCGCCTCTCAGAGCTTGGTGCAGACTTCTTGGTCGACAAGCACGAGCCTAAGCGCGCTACCGAGATTCTGAAGGCTGTGACAGGCGGCAAGCTGCGCTTCGGCTTTGACGCAACTGGCAAAGAGTCCGCGGAGCACCTGCAGCAGGCCCTACGACAAAATCATCCCGGTCAGAAGTCTCACCTCCTCGGCCTGACAGGCTTGCCGAAGCAAGCAGCACCAGGGGTCGTGCACCACCAGGTGCCGATCAAGATCTTCCACGAGAGCCGCGACTTTGGTGAGTCACTGATTCAATGGCTCGAAGAGCTTCTCATCGCGAAGGCCCTGAAGCTGCCAGAGGTTGAGATTGCGGAAGGCGGGTTGGCAGGTATCAATGCAGCGCTTGACCGTCTCCGCTCCGGCACGTTGAGTGGCAAGCGCATCGTCGTACCAGTTGGCAAAGAGAGCAATAGCAATCCTCCGACGCCAGCAAATGGTTTTGCCGATGGGACGCTCCACTCCGGCGATGATTTGTCTTACCACGACCAGATCAACTCGGACCCGGACCGCATCAAGTTCGCATACTGGGTGCCCAACGTTTCCGGTGGACTGGTCATTTCCAAGATCCCGCAGCGCACAAGCTGGGATTTGCCAGCGAACCTGCGATACGCCAAGACCGCCGAGAGAGTTGGCTTCGAGTACGCATTGAGCCAGATTCGATTCATGGCTGGCTATGGTGCAGAGAACCAACATGAGCCCGTCTCATTCTCGCAGGCCTTGCTGGCAGGCACCGAGAGGTTGAAGTTGATCGCCGCATTGCTCCCGGGTCCTTGGAACCCAGCGGTGGCGGCGAAGATGATCGCTTCGATCGATCATTACTGTAATGGTCGCGTCGCTGTAAACGTGGTGTCTGGGTGGTTCAAGGCTGAAGTAAGCAATATGGTTCATCGATGAGAGCTTCTGACTGACATTCGACATAGTTCACAAGCATAGGTCAATGGTGGCTCGACCACGCCGAACGCTACCGCCGCTCGCGAGAGTTCATACAATGTCTGAAAGGCATCTGGACGCAAGACAAATTCACATTCCGCGGCGACTTCTACCAGTTTCACGACTACCCGCTCAAGCCCAAACCTCTATCCCTCCCAGGTCGCCCGTATCCTGAGATCTTTCAGGGTGGCAACTCGGACGATGCAAAGGAGAACGCAGCGGTGGCCTCAGACTTCTACTTCATGAATGGCAACACTCTCGAAGGCTTCATAAGCCAGATCAATGACGTGAAGGAGAAGGCGAAGAAGCAAGGTCGTGAAGGGCAGGTTCGTTTCGCCCTGAATGGCTTCGTGATCTGCCGCGACACCGAAGCAGAGGCGCTTTCCGTCCTCCAAGAGATCCAAGGCAAGGCCGACCCGGAAGCCGTTGAAGGATTCCGCCTACAAGTCCAAAATGCCGGGTCCTCCACGGCGAACAAGTCAGGCATGTGGGCCAACTCCAAGTTTGAGGATCTGGTACAGTACAACGACGGGTTCAAGACAAAGTTGATTGGTACGAAAGAGCAGATTGCGGAGAGAATTCTTCTGCTCAAGAGTTTGGGCGTGGACATCTTGTTGACGGCGTTTTTGCATTATGAGGAAGAGATTGAACAGTTTGGACGGGAGGTGTTGCCGCTGGTAAGAGAGTTGGAGAAACAGGGACGGGGCACGGACCAAGAGTTTGAGATCGAGAGAACGGGGTATGTTTACAGGAAGAAGTAGAAGGAGGCTAGAAGTGCCTATGGTTGTCTTGTGCGTGCAAGTGGATTGTTCGGCGTAGTGCATGTAATGAGATCGCATTATCGATGGAAAAGACTGTTATGAAAGATATTTGGTTGTTTCAGTCCAACCTGGCAGAGTTCCACAGGTACATATATGCTTCCTGTCATCCATCCACATTGCTGTCGTTGTGGAGGTCCTGCATCAATATCTCCATGACCATCGGCGTTCGCACATCTTGTGCATACCGATGCTCACCCTATGATAACGACTCGCAGCCATCGGAGAATGCGAGAGTCTAAATTAGGGACCAGGGTTCCCGAAGGAGCAAGAGCATCCAATCATCGCGTCGCGTCTGCAGCTTACGCCTGGGGATCCAGCAGCTTTGGTAGGCGATTTTGGGTACCGTGCACGTCTGAAGTCCGAAGTCAATACAGCTAACGGGTTCGTGAGGTCAGCTCGCCTTGTTGAGGTCAGTGGGTGTTTTCAGGGTCAAGTATTCACCTCGCTTTCTTTCCGAATCCCCTCCTTCTCCTCAAAGGCACTCAACCGTCGTAGCTACCGACCAGTCCCCGGGCATAAATCTCCCCCCACGAACACCAATGTCCGAATCGCGCGCTCGTTCGCGGTCTTTGCTCTCAGACGAACTCAAAGC
Organism: Teratosphaeria epicoccoides; assembly: GCA_021401465.1. Taxonomy (NCBI): domain Eukaryota; kingdom Fungi; phylum Ascomycota; class Dothideomycetes; order Mycosphaerellales; family Teratosphaeriaceae; genus Teratosphaeria; species Teratosphaeria epicoccoides. The sequence goes on from JADDMT010000047.1 coordinate 96,964, forward strand.
CTCATTGAAGCCCGCCCCTGTGCCCAAGATGGCCGCCAACATCAATACCACGTTGGTACCGTCATGCCGTAGCAGCTGTGCAGCCTACTGACTATCTACAGTGACCCCAGGACGCCGCTCAAGAAGCCCGTCCACCCCGCCGCCGTCCACTTCCCTATTGCCTTCCTGAGCCTCGCAGTTGGGCTTGATGTCCTGCACGCCCTTGCAGGCTCCCTGCCCGCCTCCATCTCCAACAATCTCCCATTCGCCAACGATATGACCCGCGCCTCCTACTTCCTACTCTGCATTGGTCTCATCACCTCCATCCCAGCCGTCACCACAGGCGTGGGTGAGGCGAAGAAAGCGATTGACAAGCAAGGCTTGTACGAGCAAGACGGCAAGACCATCAAGCAGAAGTTCAAGGGCGTCATCGCGCACGCTATCACCAACGACATCGTCATTGCGGTCATGACGTACATCTGGTACTGCCGCAGATCTTTGGCAAAGGATACGGTTGCGGGAAAGATTGGCGTCGCGGGCTTGGCCACGCCGGAGGCCGCATACTCGCCTCAGACGTGGATGGTGGTTGTTGAGGCCCTGATGGGTGCACTGCAGCTGTTTGCCGCCAACATTGGCGGCAGCTTGACTTACAACTACGGCTTCGGCATGGCTATTGGAGCTGGAGGCAAGAAGGCGCAGTAGGATCGCGGTGATGAGGCTGACAGCAGTGGCAATGATGGTGATTTTCTGATGTGTCTGCTGCATCGTGCGTCGGTCGGCAGATCCACAATGACGAGGAGCGCCGGCGTCCTGCTTACCCGTATGTTGTAGTGCGGGAGACGTTTCTTCCTGGTGCTCGCGCATGCATGCGGACGAGAATCGCTGAGCCCGGGATGCCGTGGTCTACTCGTCACGAGTCTGAACGATCTTTTGACGAGCATCCGATTGTTTCACACCAGAAGGTTTCAGAGCTCAGGAGTTGAGGTCGAAAGTTGAGGTCTCATAGCCAGCTCGATGAAGTTTAGATAGTATCATTCCGTATTTAATACAGAGTGATATTATGCAGGTCTTGATGCATATAACACATCCCTGGCTGGCCGCGAGCTCTCGCTGGACTTAAAACACGTCATATCATAGCTCCACCCGAGCTCTTTTGATGGATTTCCCACTCAGTCACACCGGACACGATTCTCTTCCATCCCGACAGATGATGGCCGAGAATAGTGAGCACATAGCTCAGGCTGACGGAGACAAGCCAAAGAAGCGACTCATTCTTAACGCCTTCGTAGAATGCTGTAATGCCACCTCACCGGCAACTCTCCATCCGATTACATGCTAAACGATCCATACAGGCTCTGGACATCAAAGTCCCGGCTTGTAGCGACATCCAGATGATCGATCATCCGACTTCAACAAGTAAGCAGGCAGTGTATCCATCCAACCAATTCAGTGCATTGATACCTAATGCCTTCTATTTCACCAACTCCAGCATAAAACACTGGACGGATCTCGCAACACTGCTTGAGAAGGGCAAGTTCCACGGCATGTTTATTGCAGACGTGCTCGGCGGTTACGATGTCTATGGAGGGCCTCAAAATCTTACCCCAGCGATCAAATCTGGAGCGCAATGGCCTGTCAACGAGCCTCTATCAATGGTGCCAGCAATGGCTGCTGCGACCAAGTCTCTGGGATTCGGCGTGACAGTTTCGACTAGCTATGAGCAGCCGTATCACCTTGCCCGACGCCTGAGCACTGTGGATCACCTCACCGGAGGTCGGTCTGTCGACACATCATCGTCACAATTCGCGATGGCTGACGAGATCAGGCAGAGTCGGTTGGAACGTAGTGACGAGTTATCTAGACTCAGCTGCCCGCAATCTTACCAATGGCCAACTGCAAACCGAACATGACGAGCGTTATGCCATACGCGAGGAGTACATGGAAGTCGTCTACAAGCTCTGGAACAGCTCCTGGAGATCAGATGCCGTGCAGCTCAATGATATGACCGGCGTCTACACCAATCCAGCTCTTGTCCGGGAGATCAATCATGAGGGAAAACACTTTCAGGTCCCTGGACCGCACATCTGCCAACCTTCGCCGCAGAGGACACCTGTTATCTTGCAAGCAGGTACAAGTAAAGCCGGCAAAGGGTTTGCGGGGAAACACGCAGAAGGCGTCTTCGTATCTGCTCACAGCCCAGCTGCAGTCGCCAAGAATGTAGCAGACATCCGTCAGGAAGCCGCAGCGATGGGCAGGGATCCTTCCTCCATCAAGTTATTGGCTAAGTTTTGTCCCATACTCGGTCGGACGAGAGAAGAAGCCCAAGCAAAGTTCGATGATTACATCCGATACGGCGACTACGAGGGTGCTCTAGCGCTTTTCGGTGGCTGGACAGGCGTGGATATGGCTCCTTACAGCGATGACGAGGAACTGCGCTATGCGGAATCTAACGCGATCAGGTGCTATATCGAGGCGCTGTCGAAGCATGCGCCGGACGTCAATGGCGGGAAATGGACAAAGAGAACGTTGGCGGAGCACATCATGGTCGGTGGCCTTGGCGCTACGTATGTAGGCACTGCTGAAGATGTCGCGGACGAGATGGAGAGGTGGGTGAAGGAAGGTGATGTCGATGGTTTCAATGTGGTATGTCGCTGTCGTCGGTTGTTCCAGATTTGCAGCTGATGCTTTATGCCAGGCGTACGCGCTCATGCCACAGACGTTCGAAGACGTGATAGAGCTGCTGGTCCCCGAATTACAAAAACGAGGTATCTTTTGGGATGACTACCATGTGCCAGGTGGCACGTATCGCGAGAACCTGTACGAGTTGAAGGGACAGCGTGAGCCGCCAGCAGATCATCCTGCCGCGAAGCTGATTTGGAGAGCGCCTAAAACGGAGGAGGGATTGACAAATGGTGTCCATGGTCGTTTCTTCAATGGCATTGTCAATGGATATCTGGAGGACGAACCGGAGTGTCAGTATGTCGTCGATCCGCAGAGTATGCAGCTGAACTAGCAGGATTTGCACGCGTTCTACAGGGTTCTTTACATGCTCGAGCGTAGTCTGAACAGTCCGCTCAGGTCCCCAGGCTGGGCCAATATTGCGGGCCTTTCGTATATGAATATTGCACCTTCGTGCGGGATGCCGAGTGGTGGGAGAGACAGAAAGCCTCGGGCCATGCGGAAAGGCAAGGTGGGCGCCTAGGGCATTGAATCATCGCGCTCGCTACGGTGAAAAGCTTGAGTCCATTCGAAAGGGGCAAGCCGGTGTTTGAGTGCATGGTAGAGACCTTGCTGCATGAGATTTGTCATGCATATGTTGAGAGGTTCGAGTGCGGGTGCAAGAACTGCAGGCAAGGCAGGGCCCGCAAGCCCGCGGCGGCACTTGGTGTTCGCCATTGAAGAAGCTGGCTGAAAGGTTCTCGGGCTGCATGATTGTTTGGGACTCAATCGACTTGTCGCAGTGCGCAAGGGATTTGTGGCGTCTGGGCTGGAGCCAGGCGACGAGGACACTGAAAAGATATGCGGAGGAAGGTATCTAATAACAGCACGCACCTACATGGAACGCACCTGTCAGCCTTATGGAGCGTACCATAACAAAGAGTGGAGGAATGAGAGACAGCACACCCGAATGTGAATATCCACGTCTTACGATGCACATCTACAACCTCGACGAAGAACCTAAAGCATCCTCTCTCGAAATCACCGCCAACCGCCTCGGACCCTCCTTTTTAAAGTCCACAAGAACACACTGATCCCGCGGCCCACCACGCCCAGTCTTCAACGCCTCGAGCTCCGGACCAGGCCGGTGAAGCCCCATCACAGCCCGACCATCCTCACGACGCTTGCCATCCCTCGGCGGCTGCACGCAAGGCGAAATACACATTTCGGTCCAAGAAGGCTGCCCACACTTCACAAACTCCAACAATCGCCGCCGACGGGCTTCTAGCTCTTCGCGCGCCAAAGTCGCACGCGAGACGGAGCCATAGGCCGTCGGAGACGGCAGATTGTCGAAGTGCTGTGCCACTTGATGCAGAAGGAAGAATTGTGGTGGGAAAAGGATGATGCGGCCTTCTTGTGCTAAACGGAGCCAAGCGGAGGCGGGCAGGAAACGAGCATTGGTGTGCTCGAGACCACCGTCAGTGGTTGGCACCGGGATCCGCACTTCAGCCTCGCTGTCAGTTTGCGCAGCTTCTGATAGCGGCGTCGAGCTCAGAGTGGGCAGGAAGTAAAGATACATCTGGGTAGTGAAGCGCTTGGGCACATTTGTTGGCGTGACCCATCGAGTGAAAGGCGTCAATGCCTCGATATCCGCCCTGCCACCCTTTTGTGCCAGCCATTTCGTGAACGGGACCTTATTACCATGCACGAGACGTCGCCCTTCTTCGCGCTCAGCCTCCGGCATTTCTATCAGTCTGCCAAATCCATTGTTCCGTGCCAGCAATATGCCAGACTCCTCAAACGTCTCTCGAATAGCAGCAAGCCGATACACCTCGCTGTCGATATGCCGCTCAGCAGTCTCTGGTGGTGGCGGATCGCCGTCATGAAAAGTTGACACGTTGCCTCCTGGAAAGACATGCGCCGAAGGGAATGAAGATGATTGCTTCACTCTTTGGAGTAACAAGACTTGGTTGTTGGGTGAGATCAGAAGCACACTCGAGCTGGGCCGCGGCACCATTGGTATCTTCTTCTCCTTTTGCTTCTCTGGCGCCATTGGGGCGAAGCCGTTCGTTTCTATTTCGCCTCGTAATGCTCCTTGCAGTATCTTGCCGTCTTGGTCCTGCTGATCGCTGTACATAGTCGAGGTGGCGAATGTCCTGAGCGTTGGTGGGAGATTGAGCAGACCTACCAGCAGGCTCCTTGTCGTCGATGGCGCTTTGATGACGCTCTGCCCCAGTGTATTAGAAGACATGATAATAAGATAGACTTTGGGCAATAGCAATAGTATTCGGTTGAAGGTCTGGCAGTCGCACCTTGCAGCGGGGCTTCCAGCTCCGATGCCGAGGTGAATTCTGTCTGCATATGGGCAAAGTCCAAAGCACATAGACAGAAGATCAACGTGCTTCGAAAATCTCACCGGCTATGTCAATAAATTCTCTTGTGACAACAGTTCTCAGAAATGCCAACTATGCTCCGAGCCGTGGCGGTCATTGTCCCGGATGCATGCCAGAATCCCAACAGATCAGGTTCGTAATACGTGAAGTGAATGCTCGGGTCAAATCTCCGGTCTCTATGCCTCGAGACTGCCTCATACTAGGATGCACTTCGATTTACTATTACAATATGCCACAATGCGGTATGCTGTCCGTCTACCCGCAACCATTTCCATAGCCATTTTCAACCCCTTCCGCGACGCCAACGCTAATCCGAGCACAAGCCGTGACAGGAGGTAGAAAGACACATCATATCATTAGGTTCTGCTCGCAAAGAGCAATATCCTGCCCACTACCGGTATGAATCCAGAAAGGTGTGACACCTCAGTTCCTTTCGAGCACGGAACCCGAGTCTGGCGTGGTGCCGAAATGCATCTCAGCGCTCTCGCCCTGCAATGCCGCGTTGGCACCAAAAGAGTTGTGCGTGATAGAATCCGCAGCCCTGTGGCGCCCGACGACGAAACTAGATGGGCGAGGCTCGAATTCGTTATCAGCTCCACTCAAGAGATCTCCGGAACTGTCAAACCCGTCAAAGAGACCGTGACCTGTTGCATCCTGTGAAGGCGAACGTCCTGAGTTGTGGGGAGGTACGGACAGGCCAGTCAATTGACGCGCAGCCGCCGAGTCGCTTGCACCTGACACGTTGCGTGAAGCTGACATCGACCGATTGTGGTTCCACTGCAGGCTGTCCACGTCGCGTAACCAGCTCCGACCTTGCTCCTCAGTGTCGATATTGTCAAGCTGCGCGCTGCGCCTCGAGTTCCAGCGGGACGGCATCAGATTGATGTCGCCAAGACCCTCGACCGGTCCAAGGGAAGGTGCCGTTGTGTGACGGGCCGCATGTACAGAGCTGACATCATCACGAGCGACACTGATCTCAGGGCCGTCCCAATTGCTCTCGGGAGCAGCTGAAACCTCACGATCATGACTCGGGCGCACGGCATTCGCTGCGGCATGCCTCCCACCGTCGTGTCCAGTGGGCAGGCTTTGAAGCCCAAAATCAAAGTCCTGAGCGCCGGAAAGACGGCTTGCTCCCGCATTTCCAGTAGCATCTACTGGACTCACAGCCCTCTCGGCTCCTGCATTGGCTGGGGAGTCGTCTGGCAGGGTGCTGGGCGAATCGCGGTATGGCTCCTCGTTCATGGATGGACTAGTCTGCATTTCCACGTCCTCCGCCGGCTCCATCATCTCTTTGGGCATGCGCGAGGACCGCACCACCTCGAAGCCTTTGCTCGGTTCTTTCTGTTTGCCCTTGAAGCCCGCTACCAGCAGCTGGAACCATGTTTGAGCGCTTGCTGCTGGGCCTTCTGGGTCTGCCGGCCCTGTCTTCAGTTTTCTCGTTGGTTGACCCGACAGCGCAGGTCCGCGCGGCTGCTCGCCGCGATAGTACAGGTCAACTTCTCGTGTAGTGTAATCAGGACGAGTGACATTGTCATTGGAATCGGAGCGATCGCGGAAGTATGCTGGAGCAGGCGAATCGCGACCAGGGTACAAAGCGCCGTCGCTGAACTGTCTGCCATGCATTTTGCGCTCTTCAGGTCCATCTTGGTACATAAAGTCTGGCGTGACGATGCCAGATCTTGTTTTTGTTCCAGGGGTCATCAAGTCGTTGGTCGTGCGTCGTTGTCTGGGAGGTCTGTAAAAGGTGTCGGAGGCATCGCCTTTGCCTGCAAGGACCGGCTTTCCGTTCGCTGTTGACGGATAGTTGTCCGTGTCAGCACCTTGCGCGCTCACATAGTCTCCACCGCTAGAAAAGTTCTCAAAGCCACTCATGCGGCTGATGCTGGGAGCGTTCGTTCGATTGAGAAGCTGCTGGCTGCTAGCGGAAATACTCCTCGAGCGCGCGTAGTTGCTTCTGGCGTCGTGGTCTTGCAGTATGGCTGCGTTGCTCGTCATGCTACCCCTATCGCCGGCGTTCGGTCTGTCGGGTCTCTTGCGCAGCATGCGCCAGGTCAATATGCTACCCCTAACAGCACCTGTCTGCGGGTCTGCTCCGACACCAGCTGTCCGAGCAATGACCTCGATTATGGTCTGCAATGCGTTCAAAAAGAAACCAAACACCAGAACGAGAGCGTGTATGATCAATATGGCATATCCAATCCAGCCCTTGACTGACTCATTGACTCCCAGCGTCTCAACAAAAGCGATGGAGAGCAGAATGGTGATGAGGCGGGCGAGGGAGAATGCGGTATGGTAGGCATTCATGCTGGTCTGGTTTTGGAAAGGTCGAAAGCCGTTGAGGGTCAAGATCAGAATCACCTCACAAATGGCCAGGACAATGATCTGTGCAATACCGCTTGGTTGAATGGCGCCAAAGCCTACGCCTCTCATGAAGGTAATGAAGACAGGCACAAGCGCGAAAGGAGCGGCGCTATCGCTGTATGTGTTGTAGAGCGGACCGTACAGAAGCACGGTCGGCATGTCATCGAACAATATCGTGCGAGGTTTGGTGGTGAAGATGACGCGGAGGATCCAGACGCCGCCCACAAGGACGAGGACGAACAGGACGACTGCGCAAGCCACAACACTGGCAGGCGAATTTGGTGATATGACCAGCTGGAACAAGCTTATGGACACAATCGGCAGGATGAAGTAGTTGAAGAGCAAGCGAATCATGTTGCCGACGGTGAAAGGCAGATTCTTGGACCGCAAGTCTTCCTCTGTCGTGTCGGTAAGAGTGCGGTAGATCCAGCGGCCAAGGCAACCGAGCTGGCACAGTAGCACCACAATGCCAGCGATCACAAGCAGCCAAACCGCCATGCACGCCCACACGTCCTCGATGGAGCTCATGCCCACCAGTTGACTCATTGCCGTCATGCCGTATGTGCCATTGTACCTGTAGATGCCGTCCACCAAGCTCTGTGTTCCGTCGCCGTGGCTGACGAAGCTGTTGTTGAACTCCAGTATGGACCAGGCCGTCTGGCTGACGGCTGGCTGATAGAACCCCGGGTACTGTAGCGACAGTGCTCCCGAAAGAGTGGCGAACTGGATGTACTGCAGACAGTCTCCGAAGCCCGGAGTCACCAGTCGCAGCAAATCCGGATCCCGGCCATAGTTGCTCGTGAAGCGAAATATGTCGGTGCTGCCCCATGGCGAGAAGATGCCTGCCAACAGCACTTTGATCGCTTCTAATATCAAGACCGCTGCTGGCAGATACGTGATCAGGTTGACTATGCCGTCACCGAGATACGGTGTGATGCTGGAGCTGATGCAGGCAATGTCGGTTGCCCCGGTGTCTCCCGACAAGATCCGGATCGTGCTGATTAATGAGGTGAAAGAGTATGGACTGCCAAATTCGTGCTGGATGGAGAACGCAGGCAGGTCGTATGGGTTACTCGCATTGGCGTCAAAGGATGGGCCCAGCGGACAACTGCCATTCACCAGCGTTGGGCAGAATTCCGACCCGGGCGCATCCCACGCATCATATGTCACCACCTTGAAGTTGGACAAGAGTGTAGTGTACTTGTTCGCCGTTCCGATGTCCGCAATCTTGCCGAACGTGTCATTGACATCCCGCCACTGCGGGCTGTCCGGCGAAGGATAGGTGCCTGCGAACTGCTGGCCCGACACGTTTCCATAGATGGTGACATTGAGAGGGTAGTTGGCGTCGGCGCTGCGATTGAACTTGGCGTCGAAGAACAGCGGCGTGAACTGCAGCTGTAACGGGTCCGACTGCGTGGTCGAGTCTGGGAGGCAATTGTCGAAGTTTATGAAGGCGCCTCGGATTGCGGTCGGCAGGGTCAGGAGGAGCGCCTGCCAGGCGCGGCGGCGTGGAGCGTTCATCGGGAAGATGCCATGAGAAAGCGCTATTAATATTGAAACATCTGGTGGTGACTATCGGTCAGCCGCCAAATCTGTCTAACTGTGTAACTGTGTGGAGGCCTGAAAGGAAGCCAGAAAATCTCGCGCTCGGCTTCGACTTTCTTTGAGCCCCTACGCACCATGATTACAACGAAGATGCCAGGTCGGGATCGTATTACTGTGCACTCCCCCCCCCCCGGCCGTCTCGGATCGCAGCAAGAATGTTGACAACAGCAGAGAATGATTGTGCCACGCACCAGATGTGGAGTCTCACGTAATCGATCGCAACAAGGGGTGCGAATGGGGAAGGTTGTGGTGTTGAGACTGAGGAGCTTCTGCGTGGCTTTGCAGCACGGGTCAAGGGTGTGCGGCGGAACTGGGTCGAGCTTCGTTTCGTCCCAAACTCCACGCTACGCCGTACGCTAGCAGTATCTCTCTATTCGGGTTGGTTTATTGGACCCTGCACTGCGTTCCCGCGGCCACAATGACAACGACAATGACGATGACGAGTTGGAGAACGGCACCTGGACGCTCACCGGGCGATACATGTGTGTGCTCGTCTGTCCTCAGATGCAGTCGTTCAACGCGGTTTGCCATGGACCGACTTCTGCACCAATGCAAACCGACGCGCTGATGTGAACAATCGACCGATATAGGCTGTCCCTTGTTGGCACATAGCCCGGCCGATATGTATAGCTTAAATCTGTGAGAAGCAATTCCCGGACGCTTGCCAGCCATCCAGCGCGACATAATACTCGCATGGCATCCAGCACTTCTCCACCGTCGATCGCTAGGTACATATATGCAGTGGCTGTGCAATGCGGCGAGCCGGGAAGCACATGCGTGCACCGACGCACGAGCAGCTTTCACGTGGTCCTTGTTGTGTTTGGAGTATGCCCTGAACACAAGCAAGTCTCCTGACGAAGCCATCGCCTGCCCAGTGCATGGCTTTTCCTGCGAGACATGGCAAACGGCCAAACTGAGGTCTTAATCGGGCTGGTGAATTGTTGCTGGCATAAGCCGGCACGATATCATCGCTTCCGAGCCCTGCGATTCGTGACCTCCATGGACGATCACATCTGTATCCTTCGAGCTTCCTTCCCGTCGGCGGCGCAGTAGTAGTAAAGCAAATCACAGCTTGAGCTTCCCGCCCTCCTCAAGAAGCTGCATCCTCCGTACAGTATCTTCAATGCGGATCGTCATTATTGTGCTAATGATAGATCACTGCACAGGTAAGATACAAGCATAGCCATCGCCAAGCTATTGCCCAGACTCGAGATCTGCAAGGCTCTCTCTGCTCTACCACCATGGGCCTCTTCGCTCGGTTCAAAAAGGCGTCCGTAGCCTCCCGCACAGCTCAGCCCGAAGCTGCTCCCATGCAAGACGACACTGCCACGCCTCTCTCCGCGGCCCCCGACACCACCGCCCTCACCAAGCGCCGGGCAAGCTGGTTCAAAAGATCGTCGGCCGCTGAGTCCGGAGCAAAGGAGAAAGGGCAATCCATCTCCGACTCCGGGCCCTACATCTGGGCTTTCAACCCAGCGACTGGCAAGGAAGGGCTGCAGAAGAACCCGCATTGGCCGAACGAAGATAGCTGGAAGAGGGAGCAGACGAGCGGCTGGGCGATGGGGAGTATGTACGGGAAGGAGACGAGGAACATGGGTTGATGCATCGCTGCGGCAGTGTCAGAAGCGCATCTGGGAGCACAGAACAAGTTGAGCGTTTGTGTTTGCAAGGCATGCTATGTCGACGGATGGTACGCAGATACGAATGATGAATGGAACACAATAATTGTGAGAATGATCTCTTCGTAAGCGCCGAGGAAAGCTCGAGTCGGTGAACGGATTCAATGTTTCAGAAGTATTTGAGGCAAATCAGCAGCTGGAAGTCTCGTCCCGAATCACCATTTTCATTGCAAGACTAGCTGCTGCAACTCTGATCTGGTGACCGATTGACACCTTCAGGCCTCAAGCGACTGGCGCAGGCATGGTATGCTATCACAGTGGAACGACTCGGGGCCGATTAGCCCCTAGACAAGCCTCCCTCGTCCCCTCCCAACAGCGCCTGACACCCCCGGCCCACCAATCTCACTCATCCCACCCGCGCTGGTCGTCCTGCTCATCGGCTCTCCGCCAGGCAATCTCCCTTGCAATGCGGCCGCCAGAGTCCCACCACCCGCGACCGAAGCAGGCGCTCCACCAGTCCCGGCGCCGAAATTCGAGAACATCTGCTTTGCCTTCTGTGCTTCATATACCGCTGGCTGCGCGAATCCAGTATATGACGGTCTATCCACGCCCTTGCCCACACTCGCAGCTCCGACTTCGAGGGGCGGGAGGCGATATGGCTGTGTGACGTTGGAGATACCGAGCGCTTGGTCGAGCAGCTGTTTGCGCATCTTGGTAATGTCATTTGTGACTTCCTCGTCTTCGTCATCGTCGGTGTTGCGATAGAACATCATCATCTCAAAGTCGTTTTGCGCGTCCAGTTGGCTGACTGACGGTGGAGCTGGCGCACCAAGCTTCTCTGCACGGGCAACGGCGTGGAACGTAGGGACAACTGGCGCGAATGGATTGTCGCGTGGTGGAGCTGGAGCGCCTGATGCCGTGGCTGTCGCGACGTTTGCAAGCTCGGAAAGTGCCTGTAACGGGTTTGCGCGTGCGCCTCCACGTGTAAGGACTTGATGCGAAGTCGATCGCTCCATCTCTGGTGCCGCTGGCTGCGACGGCGGCGATGTGCCCGCACCATTCTCTGTGGTCGGGTGAGCGCCCTCTTCGCCTTCTGCGTCTGGTAGAACCTCGCTATCCACCGACGAGACACCGGTGCCAGTTGCGTGTCCAATCTGCTCCTGCGGCTGCTGCTGCTGCTGTGGTGTGTGGAAGTGTCTGTATGTTGCCTGCTGCGCTGTGGCAGTCGCCATCTGCAGCTCCTTGTCTGTAAATATGCGCTCCAAGCTGTATGCAGGAGCTTCGAATTGTGCATATGCGCTCTTCTCTCTTGCATCTTTGAACGGACTTCTCCCACCGCCCAAAGCGTCTGGTGGTGGAAGCCTGAATGCTGGCGCAGGGCTCTCATTGCCATCCTCCTCGAGTGCTGCGACCTTTCTCTTGCGCTTGCCATTCTCGCCTTCAGCGCCAGGGCTAGTCGCCCGGTGCCGCATATGTCTTGTCTTCCTGCCTTGTCCACCAGTCGGCGATCCCGGGTTGTTGATGCTATACTGGTTCGGATTGAGAAGCAGCGCATTACTATCTGCGATGTCGAGTTGCTCTTTGTCGCGTAACAGGTGTTGTCGCTTCTTGGTGAGGGTTGTGATGAGACGCTGGCGGATGGTCTCTGACAGCGCCTTGTGCTCCTCGTCAGCTTGGAACAGCTTCTGCTGGGTGACCCGCTCGAGATCGCGGACGGAGGCATGATAATGCTCCTGGCAAGAAAGACTGTCAGCATCATATTCTCCACTACGGGAATCAATCAACTCACATGCAAGGCCGTCAACTCGACGTCTCTATTCTCCAAGGCCTCGTTGACCTCCTCTGCAAAGTCGGAGTACTTTTTCCCGGCCATAGCCAAGAAATCACGCTGTGCCGCCTCATCGCCTCCAATGCCTTGCTGTCCCATGGTGCTCTCCACCAACCGCTGGATCTCCTCCCCACCGTCCTCCAATGGTCCATGCTCATACGGATCCGCTCTCAGGATCAATGTCATGTCCACCTGCACCGCTTGCAGCTGCGCACGATAATGTTGATGCTGATTCGAGTTGAAGGAATCGATCATCGTTTGCAGACGGTCCATTATGCGATTTCGTCGTACGTCGCGCTTGGTGAGTGGGTGCGGAGCTTGGTTGGCTTCTGGCGAAGGGGAGCCGGCGAACGGCGAGTGTTGGTGTTGGCGAGCCATCGCCATGGTTGTACTCGGCGACACTCTAGTCGCACGTGGTTGTCATGCAACGAGTATACATGTAGTATGGTGCGGAGTGGTAGTGTCGTTGCAGTGCAGAAGAGCTGGAGGTTGGAGCCAAATGTTTCGCGACCCAATCGAATGCGATCGTTTGGTCAATCGGCTGACAACGAGCGGTTGAGGATTGCAAGGTCAGCAGCATCCATTCTGGGTGTAGCTGGTTGGCTGCTGGGGCGGTGGTCTACGACGACCCTGGGTATTCGAATTGAGTGTATAAGGCTGGAGAGAGTCTTCTGACCAGCAACGCGCACTGACGGGACCAAGGGACCATTCACTTCCAATCGCCGACCCTTGTGCCGTCATTGGCTTCGGCTCAGCTGGAAAAGCGGGACCCTTAAAGGCTGTACCTGAGCACATGCAAAGTGGAGACTTGGCGATTGCTTAGGAACATACATGTATGTATGTCCCCTCACATTCGCAACCAGCCGTCATATTGCTGATAAGTTGATGAGAATCGAACACCGCTCTTGCTCCAAGTATTCGGCTGCATCGGTGTATTGATGCCATCGATCATAACATTTCCCAACTTACGAACTCGACGGGCCGTCGAAGCATCGGGCACAAACACAACCGATACTCCTTTAGCCAGCAAATCATCAATCCATCGTCAAAAATTCATATTGATATTGGCTACGTCTACTCTCACCCGCTTCACACGAATTCACAAGCCCTTTACTCTTACCCCAGCACTAACCCTAAGCATTCAACGTGCACAACCCGTCCTGACGCTGCTCGGAACATCACAGAGTGAATTACAGACGGAGACCCGTGGAATGGAAAAGCAAGTCAAGCATAACATGCTGTTCAAGTAAGCACGATAGTATCACACCCGCGTCTACAGAGCGCCATCGCTCAAATTCCACGCACAACTCAACGCTCAAAATGGCCACAATGCAGTCTCTGTCGATCTGCCACCTACATCCATGTCATTCCCAAACCACATGGATGATAGGCGTACTGTACGTCCCCGTGATCTCACCATTCTCATCACCCTCATCGACTTTTGTATACGTCAGATAAATTTCGTTCGAACTGCCAAAATCTCTGCTCATGCCAGGGTGCGCCTGCTGGCTATATGCCCCAATTGCAGCTGTGCCCTGCTCGCCCGTGTAGAAAGTCGTCGGCTCCGCCCATGGCCCTTCCGGGGCTGGCGCTGTGGCGATTTGGAAGACTGCGTTGTTGCCAATGTACGGGGCACCAATCCAGACGTACGAGTTGAAGTAGTCGCTCCAGTAGTATGTCCCTTGACCACCTGTTCCGGCGTTGGTGATCGCGGCGCTGGTGTCGTCGATCGAAGGGGCGGTGGTGGACCAGCCGGAGCCAGTGAAGTAGCTGTAGGCGCTCTTGTCTTCGATCGATGATGTTGAGACTCTCGCCAGGGCGATGCCTGAGGTGCCGTTCAATGTGCCATACAAATATGCCGTGTTATTCCTGACGACGAACCCGTAATTCCCATAAATGATACTGCCGGCTGACCAAAAGCTATCATCTACCGGTTGGGCCAGGGGCAGGTCGTTCTCACCCAGACTATCAGTATAGTCCGCGCGGTACAGCGTTGCAGATGGAGTCTCGTCGAGCACAACAAAGTCGTCAGTGATGTGGGAGTTGGGAATCCACGTGTACAGAGACATGCTAGTATTGCCGCCAGTACTGACAGGCAGCGATCTGCTATCGGGCCAAATTGCATAGCGGGTGTTGTTGCCACACGAGCCAGCCACGCTTGATGATCCGCCACACATGCTTGACGGCACTTCGAAATAGGATTGTGACAGATTGGTCGTGCCGTACATATCGAGGATGCTCTCGCTGATTGCCGGTGTGCCATCGTTGTTGAAGTCGGTCCATGAGGCTGTGCTGCTCAGAAATGCGCTGTCGCTTTGGCTGTCGCGGCAGGTCCAGAGCAGCCTCCCTGCCACGTTGGTGGACAGACACGAGTCTCGATTCCAGATTGGTGACTTGGCGATTCCAAGGACTTCTGGTGTGCCAGATACCGTGGGGACGACAGTGCGCCGTACTGGAGCAGGTGCTGCTGCGACTAAGGAAGAGAAAAGAAAGGATGAGAGAATGTCCATTGTGTGCTGTGTCCTGCTGATGAAAGAGTGTCTGGGCCCGGATTGAAAAGGAGAACTGTGCTGGAATTGAAGAAGGTCAATGTCAATCCATGTCGATCAGAAGCTGAAGAGAAGGAGAATCTTAGCACATGCAAGCATGCGCATGAAGAGAGATCCACGCGGCTGGAATGTGGTGATGGCTGGCATGGCACTCATATGAGGAACGATGAAGGGCCGGACTCTCATCGCGTGGCCTTCCCCGTGGCTGTATGCTGGCCATTTGCGCATCTGTAGGAAAACGGGTCGTCTCAAATAAGCGCTGCGTGGGCCGTCGTGTGTGGTCACTGTGGTGCAGTGGAGTCTGAAGAGTTGCGAGACGCGCGGGGGGGGGGGTGTAGTTTACTAACGGCGATTTGAAACATAACATGCTTACATATAGCTTCACCACCATTTGGCATTCACCATTGGCACCTCCTGAGTCCTGACTTTCCACCTTGAGGCGGCACCGCGGAGCCTGCGTTGACTCATGCGTATCAGCCGTCCTGCACATGTGTGGCTGTGATCGCTCTACGTGATTTACTACATGTATGTATCTATTCAATAGTCGCCAAGACTCCTGCTGATGCAGGCCCGTACATTCCATCGACAACGAGCATTATTACCGCAACTCCTCGCGCGCAAATCAAAATGTTGTCCCTGGTGCTCCATCTATCGTAGTAGGACAACGACCCAGTTCGTCGGTCGTGCCTGGGCAACCTGGACCACCATTACTTCCTGGGTAGCCCTTGCAAATCTATCTGGGTGTTTGTCTGGTTCATGCTCGCTGCCGTGTCCTCATGTGTTCTTCGAATACCTCTGTGTAGTGAATGGATCAGCAAAGGCGACAGACGATGGATAGCAGAAAGTCATCACTTACTCGGGCTGCCTCGCTCACTCAACCTAAGAGCACCCTGCATCAACCAATGCGGCCATCCTCGCATACCAGCCAGGAACGTCATGCTCTCAGGGAGGATGATTTGTCCTCCTCGACAGCTCAAGATCTGCTTGACGACGGCATCTGAAACAACCTCGGGTTTAATGATGGCCATTTTCGCGGCCTGGAGCTCGTTCTTGTACGGCGCGATGATGCCCGTGTCCGCGAAAGTCGGGTGGACGATCGAGAACTTGATCGCCGGGGCCTTGTGGACCACGCGCACTTCCTGCATCATGGTCTCTTGAAGGGAGACGAGCGCATTCTTGGTAGAGGCGTAAGGAGCCATTGCTGGTGGCGAAACGAAGGACGACATCGATGCGGTGGTCACGACGTGGCCCTTGTTTGTCGCAATCATGTCGGGGAGGAAAGCCTGAAGCATGTAGTAGTGGCTGATCAGGTTGACGTCGTAGATCTTTCTCAGTGTCTGCGGGTCGACAGAGAGGAGACCCATATCCTTGGCCGCGATGCCAGCATTGTTCACTAGTATGGACACCGTGCCGTGCGCTTGCTTGACTTGCCTGGCGAGCTCCTTAATGGCGTCGTAGTTCGTGACATCAAGCTTGTAGTAGGTGATCTTGGCGTCCTGTTGCATATCCTTGGGGAGGCTGTCAACGATGTCCAGAGCCACGACATTGATGCCCCTGGACGACAGGTCTTTGCAAATAAGACGGCCAAACCCACCGGCGGCACCAGAGACGACTGCGACCTCCTTCGGCCAGTAGTAGCGGCTCCTCTCTGATCGAATGCGGAAGTTGTTGTAAGCCCAGACATTCATGGCACTGTTGACCAGCCTTGCGCCGCCCATGATAGTGAGCCATTTGAGGGCTGCGATTGCCTTGACCATCGTTTCAGCTGAGACATGCTGGCGTAGGTGCGCAAGAACAGGCTCCTTGACATTGTCGGGAGCAACTGTGAGCAGCAACCATAGTGGTGCCGTCAGGAAGGGGTTCAATACTGTCTTGCCAAGGATGTCCATTTTTAAGTGCTGTGCTGTTGTCCTTGACCGATGTTTCGTTATGCTGGAACGCTTAGATTCATACAAGAGATGAGGTCGGCCTCTGATATAACAGTCTGTCGCCTGAATCGAACATTCTGCGCGCGGCACGTTCTAATGGTTCAGGAGCCCAAACTCTGGGTGCCGAGGCAAGATCGAAGGTTTCTAGCGCCGGGACCGAGGTGGCCAGGAGGGGGAAAAGAGCGACACTGGTCTATTTCGAATCGTTTGAGCGCTCTTGGGCGATGTACGATTACGAACCAAACCTGGCTGTTGTCTGAATATCTGCAAGCTTGTCGTCTGCAAGACCCAAGAGCGCCCGGCTCGTGGTCAAGAACCAGTCACAGAAGGCCCAAGGGTGGGATCGACAGGCAGAGCCCGGTCATCACACAGGGCGAGACTGGCACTGCCATTAGCGTGGCATGCACAGCAGCCAATGGCGCGCGTCATTCGAGAAGCCGCTTCGAAGTCGAAGTCGAAGTCAGGACGCTTTCCCAGGCAGATTGATCTTGTCATCACATGTCTACTTGCAGAAATACGTCACGGCTGCTGGCGAGCATCACCCCATTTCTCTATCCATGCCTGGATATCACATGGAATGCGCGGCCTGCAGTCGTTCGTATTGTAAGCCGGGTTTGCCGCCCTCGAAAGAGACTGCCAAAGAATAGCATCAGAGGCCAGAGCACTGTGGCAGAGGCTGGCCAGCTCTTGGTCGACGTCAATCAATATGATCACCTAAATCCGTCTCCACCAGATTACAGCTCCAACCCATTCACAGACTCTTGCGAGTTGACCATCGCGGCGGGATCTGGTGGCCATGGGTGTATTTCCTTCCTGCGTGAAAAGTACATCGCCAATGGACCTCCAAACGGAGGAGATGGTGGGACTGGCGGTGGGATCTATATTCAGGCGATCAAAGGCGAGACGAGCCTGCACAAGCTTGCACGGAGAGGTGTGGTCAAGGCGGGTAGAGGGAAGAATGGGCAAGGAAGCATGCAGGGCGGGTCAAGAGGGGAGGACGTGCTGCTCGTCGTGCCCGTCGGGACTGTGGTTAGAGAAATCTGGAGGCGCGACCCGCTGGCTGAGGAGACTGCAGAAGATAGGAGGAACAAGGGTTTTGGCAGAGACTTGAGAGACGATGTAGACGATGGTCGACCGGATCAAAGCAGAAAGTGGAGGCGAGACAAGTGGCTATTGTACCCTGGAACCCTCCCAAAGAGCTTCACAAGCGCAGACTTCCCAGCTCTTCCACGGCCACGGAGAAGCAACCTGGTGGCTACAGAGCCTCCGGGGCCGCTGCGACTTGATCTGGACAAGCCGATGGACCACCCCATGTTACTCGTAGCAGGCGCGATGGGTGGCTTGGGCAACCCACACTTTGTGACAAAGTCTGTTCTCAAACCAAAGTACGCCACAAAGGGCGATGAAGGGACTCGCGTGCATGTGCAATTAGAGCTCAAGCTGCTCGCAGACGTCGGTCTGGTTGGCCTCCCAAACGCGGGTAAAAGTACACTCCTTCGATCTCTCACACGAAGTAGGACGAGGATCGGCGATTGGGCCTTCACGACGTTGGCGCCGAATGTCGGGACAGTGGTATTGGATGCCACCACTGGTCGCCCAGCGATCGATACCAAAGGCAGGCGGAAGGAGCCACGCTCGAACTTTACTATTGCAGACATACCAGGTCTGATCGAGGATGCTCACCTTGATCGTGGCCTTGGCCTAGCTTTTCTGCGTCACGTCGAACGGGCCGGCGTTCTGGCTTTTGTGCTTGATCTGAGCGCAGGAGATGCTGTGGCTGCGCTCAAAGCACTATGGAGAGAGGTGGGTGAGTACGAGAAATTGCGCGAGCAAGAGCTCAACGCCGATACAGAGAGGACGAAGCCGGACGAGGATGGCATGATTGTCTTTGAGCCCTTTGCATCGTCCATCTCGCCAGGCTTTGATTCAGAGGAGACCGAGTTGTCATCCAAAGACAGCAAGTCGAGCATTCTCGACACTGTCGCGGGTCGCAAGCTGCCACCTCTCAGTCTGCCTCCGATTAGCAGCAAGCCTTGGCTGGTGGTCGCGACCAAGGCTGATAAGGACGGCACGCAGCAGAACTTTATCGCGTTGCAAAAGTATATGCAGGTGGTTGAGCATGGAGAAGAAGAGCATCCGAGCGGCAAGCCGAATGCTTGGAGGAAGAAACTGCATACAGTCCCCGTGGCTGCTATCAACAAGGAGGGTGTCGGCAACATCCCGGAGATCATCTTGAGTCTGCTTGACGAGTGAGCCGACAAATCTGGATTAAGACCAAGACTAACGTCCACGAGCACGTCTCAAAGTATCCACTCGATCTTTGTATACTGCCTCATTTCAATCTTGCCCACTGTGCAAAACAGAGTTATCCTACGGTATCATGAACTCGCCAAGAATTCTTGCACCGGAGCAAAGCGTGACGAGTCAAGCGCAAGTGGGCGCCGCCTCCTGAGGCTCGTTTGGGTCAATAGGCTTGCCCGGGTCAGGCGTGCAGGGTCCGCCTCCGCAGCTAACCATGGCGACCTTTGCATCTGCGCCTATGGCCTCGGGTGCAGCATCACCGACGCTGAACCCAGATCACAAGACTGCATCTGGCAATTCTTTGTCAAAGATGTGGCGTCGATGAGCGTCGAGGTCGATTACCTCGCTCACGGATGCCTCGTGGTTCTCGAGAGATTTGCCTGAATGCAGCAACATCGATAAGAGCTCGGGAGCCTCTTGTGACTTCGGTAGATTCTAATTCTCGAGAGGTGCGTCATATGGAGATCTCTGAGATTTTTCATGCGTCTGAATGCCCTTGAAGTGCGATCGATGAGGCGTCATGCTGATCTTATAGATTCCGAAGATTATCAGGGCGAATGCAGTTGCCGCAGCGCGCTCGATACATATAAAACATGATGTGCGTGGTCGCTACGGCAATTCACTAAACAGTGCGCACAGGAAGGCGACTGCGCGAGCGGATAAGTATATGCACTACTGAGACAGGAACCCTTCATTGGCAATCGTGTTCGGTCTCTGACGAGACTTGGCTGAGGCGCAGGTCCCTTGGGATATCTGGCGGTAAGCCAATTTGATTTGGTCAAATCTCTGCCTGGCGAGGCCGGCCGGCTGACAATCATAAAGTAGCCTGGGGTACCGCAAACTGCGTACTACCGGCAGGCTTTTGCAGGTTTGGCTTTTGTGTCCGTTGGCTATCTGTGCTTGACTCTGCCAATGCCCGTGGTGTAACTTGCCCATGATGCAACGGCAAATGTTGCTGCTCTGTCAACAATTGCTCCTCCCTGACGACTTTCGCATTCCACCCAACCACGGCGCGCTGAACGGTCACAGCGTGATTGGTTTATCGGTGTTGCGCGCTTTGTAAGGTCGATACACACCTATTGGATATATTACGTGGCTGATGTACAATGAATTGATGGTCGTTGGATGATCAGATCTGTTCATTGATGCACTTTGAAGACGGAATGTACCTGTCAAAGTCTCCTAGAGCTATTGAGCGTTTGGTCTACCTACAGCAAGGGTCGAGATAGGGCAGTGCAAATGCAATGAGAAATACCATTGGGTCCGTCCTGATTACATGATCTCTTAAGGAACGAAGGGCATACACAGTAGATGTCATGTCCGTCGACGGCTGGCATAATCAACTTGAGGCAGGATTATATCTCTAAACAAACTCGCCGGCCACCAATGACATATCTAAGACTCAGACAAACTCCGATGTGGTCTAATGGCTAGGATTTGTCGCTCTCATTTCTTGAGCACCGACAAGGCCGGGGTGCGTACTCTCAATAGAACACATCTATCTAGATGGCGTCTGATTAACAGGACTGATTAGGTTCGATTCCCCGCATCGGAATAGATGCAGGAGCACAGCTTCAACCAATGTGACAATTGGCATGCGAACCATTATTTTTCAAACCTTTTGGCGACCATGCTCCTTCCTTTTTCGACATTACGGTGTTTGTGGGAGGAGTTTACGACATCCTTGACGAGTCTGATACGGCGTAACCTCAGAGCAGAATTTGCCCTTTCTGCGATTCTTTCGACTTCAAGTAGAAAACACTACGCTGCAAATAAGGGGTATATCCGTTTTATAAAAATCATCATATCATCTTGTAAACTCTTGACACTGTGGGCGTGCATCTGTACGCACCATGTTCTGTTCATAGTCATATGCTTAATCATCCCAAGGCATCTCCGACGGTTCCAATCTCGAGCAAGTCAAATAGCCCAAGCCCGCCGGCCCAAAATTGCTCAAATCCAACTCCAAGAAATTCCGCATGAGTGGTTTGACGGCATCTCTCGCCAGATTTCTGATCTCATCGACTCGTCGTTCAAAGCGCTTCAAGTTGTCGCGCGTATACAGATCCGGCTGCAGCTTGAAGAAACGCTTGAGCTCCTCGTGGTTCAGGTATGCTGATGACGACTCCGAGCCGAGAAGACGATAGATGCGACCTGGGCTGGGTGCTGTCGGCGGTTGAGCTGACGGGACGGGGACCCGCTGTGCCACGGCTTGACTGCTGCTCCGACTGCTTGCTCTCGGACGATGTGCGACGGCAGTAGCACTGCTAGATCGATTTGTGTTCTTCAGTATGGAGGCCGGCGCAGGAGTGGTATTTTCAGCGAGCCATTGCCTAAACAGACTGAGAGCCAACCAGCTCAAATAGTCGTTGTGTGGGTTCACCGTCTCACCGCGGCTGGTCGTGAGGTTCAGACGCCATAGCTTGAACTCAACTCTCTCCTGGTGTTCTTGCAAATCGTCGTACTTGTCTTCAATCAAGTCGACCACATGCGCATCAATTTGTCCGTTCCGCAGTTGTGGCGCTGCGAGCGGCCATTGCCCAACGACATGGATCAGGGCTTCAGTAAAGATCGTTCGTGAGCGGGCCAGGTAGCCCAGCTTGAGGTAAGAAGGCGGATACTTCGCAATCTGCTTGAACAGCCGCGCGCCGAATCGCAGCAGATGATGATCTACGCGGGAACCTACGATTTCTAAGCAATCATACATGTCTGCCAAGTGTAGTAGAGCTTTGCACTCTGTGTATGCTGTCGCTATGTTTATGCTGTCAAGTATTGGCGGATATTGATACATGGTCCTGAAGAGATTGTCGTAGTCTTTGAGCACCTCATCTCCCGGCGCAGCAGGCTCTGATGGTTGACTGCTACCGTTGAGGTTTAACGAAGAGAAATTTGTCAAACTGCGGAAGAATTGATCGTTGCTGGTTGGAGGCTTGCTGCGGACAGGAAGCGGTCCGCCAAATAGCGAAGCCGACGGCTCATCCTTTTGGACAAGCATGGGTGCCTCATTTTCTGCTGCGGACTTCCAGTCTAGTACATATCTCCATCTCCGTCTCGGGCCCAAATCGTATGACGGCCTCCGCTCCTGACTGCTCGTCCTCGAACTGCTCTCAGCAGTCACGCTCCCGTTCTCATTGATGCGGGCAAGGGCGCTACTTGTCCCATTCTGCAGCTGCCGGCCGGACCACTCTGGTCTCGTCCCCGCCTCAAAAAACCCAGAACATTGACTCAAAATCAGTCTATGAAGCAGGTATTGGCTCTCTCGTCTGCCCGATTCGCTCGTAATGATGATCTCAACATCTCCAGTGAGCGAGAAGACGGGAAATTCGTTCTGCACTGCATGTCCGGGTCCGCCATGGTGGGTGCGAGCGTGTCTATGTCTTCGTGTATGCGACCGGCCTGAAGTAACCGATGTTGCGCGTTGCGCTACAAGTGTTCCTGCCGGCGGTCGCGTGGTTACGGGAGCCAGATCCGAAGCAGACGTGAGGCCTGAGAAGGACGCCAATCTGTGATGCGAGACCATAACTGTCTATCCGAGACCACCCCTTCCACCGCAGGATCGATCCAGGTATTTGAGCCCGGCGTAGCGTCTCCGGCATATGTGCATGTTCTTGCTATTCCACGACGCCACCGCGCGCTCCTTCACCACCCAGCCATCACTCTAGCAATAGAGAACAACAACATTCCAAACACTGTCACTATGTAGTCAAAGCCTGAACTGCGGCCTCTCGCGGCCACATGTCGCACCCCGCAAGCCTGACCTCGAACACACAGACAGCAGACACCAATCATGTCTGGTGGGGAGGCGCTCGCGGCGGGGCTGAGCCCAGATCGATCCCGTCTTGGCATAGGATGCAAGAAGCTGCTGACCCAACGAATGAGGGCGTTTGTTTGTGATGGTCTTACATGCAGCCTTCACCTTTCGGCTGATGCGTCACTCATTCCTACATAGAGACTGGGATCTCAAGGTAAAACTGCATGCTTCGCACCAGGCCTTGGATATATAGACATATCGATCGTCCTTTGCACTCGTTGGTATCCAAACAGATCTGCCACGCATTGCTTCACAGAGCTCCACGAGCTGACATGTCTCCGTCGTACGTCAGCCCTGGAAATTGTGGTGCCTAACTTGTCCATGATTGTTGTAGTGGACGACATGAGGGTTTATGAGCTGCTCGTTCGGTGCTATGAAATTGTGGTCAAGTGCTGTACAACCTATGCCCCCTTCCCAAGATCACAAGACCTCCAACACCAGTAAATTATCCGCTGTCGTCCAAGCCAAAAAGTTCTAGGTGCCTTCATGGCGAGCCATTCTGCTGGGCATCAATGGCCATCAGTTTCAACTGAGCGCCAGCACTCTTCAAAAGAATAGCCAACCTGTCGCCGCCGACAACAAAGATTTCGGCGACAGCAAGGTGCAGAGCGACCAGAGCAACGGTAGCCTGGACGAGCACCATCTTGACGTACACCTTGATGAGTCTCCAGCGTGCAGCGGCGTCGAAGCTCCTCCATGCCTGGACGAAAAGGGCGCGGGAGCCGCCGCGCGCGCTAATGTCAATGTCACCCAGAACTGCCATACGGTCGAAAGGTACGATGGTGTCCTCGCCCTCAGGAAGAAGAGCGGCCTCAATGCGTGTCAAGGTGACAGAAGCGGGGAGAAGGACAGCGAGGGCCACGAACAGAGCAGTGATCGGAACGGCGAGGAAACGCAGGCTCATGATGGCCATCTTCGCGCAGTCCTTGTTCTGCGCCGCGTTGATCACGTCTTCGTGATTCAGCTCGTACGCCCCAAGGGAGAACGCCACGGCGAGAGGAAGCATGAAAGTAGCCTGCTGAGCCGCGGCAAAGACCAGAGAAGGAAGGAGCAACGCCTTGGCGCTCTTGCGGTCGACGAAGCGGCGGAAGAACGGCTTGGAGGACGGGTGGGCGATCATGCTGTGTGTCCAGACTGCGTGAAGTCTAGCTGTGCCGACAGAGACGAGAATGTAGACCAAGGCATGACCGGCCAAACCAAAACCGAGAGCACCAGAGAGTAGATTGGTGGCTGCGGCGTGGATGAAGTGGTACAGGAAGCTGACCCCCAGACCTCTCCAGCGCGCAAAGAAGCCGCCAATACGGTGCAGGTGTCCGATAGTCGATGTGATCCTGGTCGTGATGGGCTTGTGGTCGATAAGAGTGACTTCAACATCGGTGTCTTCCTCCACCATGAGTGGCTCTTTCTCCAGCGGCGCATCGGGCTCGAGGTCCTTGTACGCCGGTGGTTTGGGCTCGATGATAGCAGTCTGCGAAGGCGACTCAATCATTGCCAAAGACCTGCCAAGAGAAAAAGCAAGTCAGCATACGGGCTGACGGCAACGTCAACGTCGCACGCAACTTACGCCATGACTTCTCCAAGCGTGTAGCGGATAGAAGCGATCAGGACCAAAGCGATGATACCCGTCATCAGGACCGGGAGCAACTCCCATGCTTCAACAGCCATTTCTGGCCCAGCATTCTCGTAGAGGTGCGCATCTTGCTGCAACTTCGCCATCTCCTCAGCGCTTGGCCCCTGGAAGTGATTTTGGGCAACCTCGAACCCGCGACGGGCGAGATGCCCAATGACGGCGCCGTGTACGCCTGACATGATTGATGGTCGGATGTTTTGGTGGTCGGTGGGAAGACCCAAAAGGAAGAGAGAGGAGAGAGAAGAGAGAGAGAGAGTGAGTGTATATGTGTGTGGGTGAATGAAGGGATAAGCGTGGTGAGGCGCAGCTGGGTATGCTTGTTTTGGCGCCTGGAAGGATGGTCGGTGATGACGCACGCTGACTGTGGCAACAAAGACACTGGACTGGATGGCTGTGGTTGGATCAACTGGACGACTTTTTCTTCCTTCACTGCGAGGTACTGCCCGTAAACCCATCGAGGATCCATTTATCGTCTATATCGACAACGCCATACGAACGATCACGGCGTGAAAGACGACCTGATGATCGTACTCCACCAACATGCGTGTCTTCTCTAGTCACAGGCATTGCTGCATGCCAGAGTTCTGCTATCCCTGCTGGCCGAATACCTCGGGAGTAGCCCTCTTACTGCTTGCTTCTACGCTCCCGTCAGTACGTACCACAATAAAATAGCTGCAGTCACAGCGTAAAATGGCACAGCAGGGACCCATCGTCGTCCTCTTCGGCTATGAAGCCTCGTACGCAAATTCACGCCTCAAAATATGCCACGAGACCTTGACTGACGGTCGTGTCTTTCCAAATGTAGGACCTTCACGCTCAAGGTGCGACTGGCCCTGAAGATCAAGCAAATACCATACACATTCATCACAGTCCCGTCCATGATGCCACGTCCAGTACTGAAAAACACTTTCGGCCTCACTTACCGCAAGATTCCGGTGCTAGGGATCGGTCGGGAGCTGTACTGCGACACTTCACTCATCTGCGAAGCATTGGAGCACTTCTTCCCACATACCGAAGGCTACCAGAGTCTCTATCCTCGCGCGGCAGACGGCAGGCACTACAGGCCGATGATCCGAGGCTTCGCTTCGTACTGGACTGACCGCCCGCTTTTCCGTGTCACGACCGGCCTCATACCTGCAAGCGTGTGGCGCACGTCTTTTGGGGAGGATAGAGCCGAGTTGATTGGACATAAGCTGGACCCTGATAAGCTGGAGAAGAAGGTGCCTGCCAACCTGATGAGCCTGGATATGCAGCTGTCAATCTTGGAGCCGCTGTTTGACAACCGAGATACGCCTTGGATCTTCTCGACCAAATCACCTTCGCTCGCAGACGTATCCGTGTACTACCAGCTGTCGTGGGGCAGCGATATCGCAGCTGGACGCTTGATCAACAACTTGACAGGTGGTGGGACTGAAGACACGAATACGGCGGGCGCTGAGACGGTGTTCAATGCGCAAAGATATCCGGCATTGTACGCGTGGTACAGGACCTTTCAGCGCTACGTCGACAACCTGCCAGATGTAGAGACCAGGGATCCAGCATTTGCACAAGTGGTCGAGCAGATCAAGCAGTCGCCTGCGCTGGGTCGGAAGTCACTCCTGCTGCCTACGCCAAGGTCAGTCCATGCTGGTCTGGCGAACAAGACTGGACTACAGGAGGGTATTACCGTGTCTGTCGCCCCCGATGACACTGGTAGAGCTGACCCGACTTCTGGGACGTTGATAGCTCTGTCGCCGGAGGAAATTGTGATTGAGCCACAGTCCTCGGAGAAGCCTGCTGCTGTTCAGACGAGGATACATTTTCCCAGAGTTGGCTTTGTGGTTCGAACGGTGGAATTGGCGAAGCTGTGAGGAGACGGGCCAGTGGCTCGGACCACGTCTGGATAAGGTCGCAATATTCTGATAATGCATCTCTTGCTTTCTGAACTGCATAGCAACCAGAGCGCACAGGAGCCACGGGGGTTTTGAAATGAACTACCATCAATCGTTGGCCATGCCTCTACAGACACTATCAACTCACGCCAAAGCGCCCATTGGGTCCCACAGAGGCAGCACCTTCGGTTTCTGCGCCAAAATATCCTTCACGCTCTTGTCAACAATTGACGGATCCACCACGACCTGGTACACAAATTCGTCCATCCACTTGTCAGACATGACAAAGTAGCCATTCGTACCTGCAGATTCGGACCAAGAGTTCTCCACCCTCCATCTCACGGGCTTGCCGTTCGAGTCTAAATGCACAGCCGTCAAAACCATGGCATGTGTCATCGCACTCTCGCCTGTCAGCAGCCTTTCGGCTTTGGTCAAGCCAAGCTTGACATTGAAGCCCAGCTCGTAGTCGATTAGATCCGTGTCCATGATGCCTTTTCCTGAGTCGGAAAACTTGCCCACGTCGCTGCCGAAGAACACGGGCAGGCCTTTCTGGAGCATAGCCACCGCGGCTTTCTTGAGATTGGAGTTTGAGACGTTGACGTAGGTAATGGGTCGACCACCCCAGACATTGCCGAGATGATCGATCGAAAGCAAGCGGTTGTACTCATTGCGAGGGTCGTTCACGAGGGAGAAAAATTTGGTGACGTGGGTGGAGGCGGCGAATTCGGGAGGTGTGAAAGAGATGGCATGGTATTTGCCCTTTGAGTCGTAAAATTCCTAGCTCATAGTCAGTCTGCGAGTACGATACTATCAGACACGTTGATGCTCACCCATCTGAACTTCTTATCCGTTGGTGGAGGCGGGCCCAGCGTCAGAGTCAGAATCCTCACGACGTCCTGCATGAAGCGCTCCTTGACAGAAGCAATCTTCGCATCGCTGGCACCTTCCCTCTTCAGAGCGCGCAACTTGAGACCGTCCTCCCTCAGCTTCGTCGTCAGCAGCGAGTCCATGGCTCCCGAATTCTGTGCATTCCAGCTGTCGGGATACAAGGTCTGAGGCACGAGTCCGTACTTCGACACCAAGTTTACAATCATGTCCCATTGCCCGCCGTCGCCCACAGGGCCAGCATTGAGCGCGCTCAACAGCCTCCCGTCAACGGGCTCGTCTGAACTCTCGAGTATGGACTCCAAGAAATAGTTCGCCTTCTCGACTTTATCGTAGAAGAAAAGATACGCTTGTGACAGCTCGAAGCTCTTGATGTCGTACTTCTGCTGGATGGCAACGCGGAAGACGTTCGTGGCAGCGAAGATCCAGCATCGGCCGCTCGCGCGTTGATTCGTGACTGGTGAGCCCTCGAATGGGATCTGGACGTTGAAGTATTGGATGTCTTTGAGAATCGCAGAGGGCTTCTCCAGAATATCCCGTGGGTTGTTTGTGCTCAATGCAGACAGCCCAAGTCTGTTCTTGCTGTCCTTGAGCAGCTCTCTCACGTATTCCTGCGTCTTTGCTGCATTGACATGCTCGGAATCTTCCACCGAGAAGATCTTGCTCTCGGAAGCACCGTGCTCATCATGTGAGATGGCGAAGTACTCGAACTTCTCCTTCACGTCCTCAAAGTATGGCGGAGGGGCACCTCGTGCGTGATTCTGCTGCCTACGGCTCACCGTCTCCACGTAGACGACCTCTGGCTCTGGATGCGAAGATGCGGCGCCCATGTCGACCGCGTCGGCGTGCTGTGTGTTATCTACTGATCGGCAAATTGAGGAAGATATTTGGACGGTGGAGATGATAGCCAGCTGCACCCTCCTACACGTATCTATCACATGAAAGGCCAGCATGACCACATGCCCATCAAGGTTGTCCTTGGCCGCCGTGATAGGAAGCTGGGCTTATCGCAAGCACCGCGTCACGGAGCTATGGCTACCTGATGCCTTGAGGTGTCTTCGGCGCTCCCGTCGTTAGTGACTGTTTGATATGCGATAGCAAGACGCTTCAATCAATTGACGAACAGCTGCAGCGAAAACAGACGAACTTCGGGTGCTCGAGGGTCCACATCCGCAGGAGTTTCGTCCCATCATCCTTATGGGACAGTGCTTGGGACCGAAGGCCCCATGAGACTTAGCAGACCAGCGCTCATGTACAACGAACCTTAAAGGGAGCCACAGGCGATACGAATCACAACATGTAGCAGCTATAGTGCATGGACTGGCCGGGCCACGTCGGTGCTCTAGCTGCGGCGTAGATTCACTTTCTTCAGAACCGAACGCTGGGCCCTGACACCTACTGGCTTCCGAATTGGTGAAGCCTCAGAGTCGACGTTCAGGCTCAGTGCTACATCAGAGCTGAAATGGTGAAACCGAATCTTGTGTATCGACTGTGCCGCTACTACGGCTCTGGGCGGTAAGTCCGATCAAACCTATGTACCTAATGAAAGTGTAAAGGACGAGACGCTGCAAATTCCTTGTGCGCTGCGAACATCTCGTCCGAGCAGTACTTTCCCAGCTCGCTTGTCGCACGCTTTCCGGAACAGACAAAGCGTGCATCCTGGTCACGAATCTGTTTTCTCACCAGGGGAGCAGACGCGAAAGGGCTCCTTGCTCACATTGCCGTACTGCATTGTGCTCGCAAGTCAGGCGCCAATACGATCAGTAATCTTTGAGAAGTCCTGAAAGATCCTTCGGGAGCTGTTTCAAGGGTCGCGCGCGTATCGTTGCATACTCCATGCTGCACGTAAGGCTAGCAGTAAGTGGAAGACCACGTGGCTACTGGCGAGCGAGCACGCGTATGATCAGCTCGACTCGCTGCAACCGGCCAGCAAGCTGAGGGGTTTGTTTCACAATGGCAAGCTGATCTTTGAGGCACCCGTCTTGATCTCTGATGCTTCTTTGTCCCGCCCCTTCCACCTCCACACTCTTTCCGCAAACGACACGAACAGATCTGGCCATCCAGGACGAGATGCCTCCTTTGCGCAACTCATATTCAACCGGATCTTCCATGTCCCATTCCCAACCCGCCATCTACCATTACTCAAATCACTTAACACAATGCACCGAATCAGTTTGCTTCTCACCCAAGCGATGGCCGTTACTGCCACGGCAGCGGCCGTCAACCCTTTCGCCAAAGCTGCTACCACGTCAAGCAAAGCTGCTTCTGCTACCTCCAAGGCCGCGGCCTGGACCTCAAGCGGCCGCAATGGCATTTACGGCGCGAGCTTCGGGACCTCGCACGACTGCCCGGATGTGAGTACCGATCGCTGAGAGGCGATTTTGTGTCTGAGACGTTCGCTGACCTGTCACCTCTTGGTGCTGAAGGCGAATAACACCGTCTACACGACTTCGAGCAACAGCCAGTACTGGCTGCTCTGCGGTGCTGACACGACCGATCAATCTTTGCCGGGTGTCAAGACCACGTACCCAGGCTCCTTTGATGCATGCATGGTAGGCCCATCGAGCAAGCACTCTCTTACCGGAAATCTATGCTAATTCAAGTAGTCGCAATGTGACTCCCAATCCGGCTGCGCGTCGGTCTACTTCAACAATGGCTGCACCCTGAAGGGCACGCCGACCAAGTACATCTACAAGACTAATCAAGTCAACCGGGTTGCTGTCAAGATCCCGACGCTGCAGTGGACGAACGAGTCTTGATGAGTGGGAGATGCGGACTGTAAATCAAGTGTAGAATGTCAATGCATATAGCTATATGTACAGTAATGACTGACGAGGATGATGATGGCGTCTTTCAAGTCGTTGTCATGGAAGGCAGACGGTTGTTTCGTCCCCATTGATGAAGGCGTTCCGGTGAGATGGATTCGGGTATGGTGTACGAGCTGGAGCGTGTCCCGTCTCTCTGCGCTCCCACTTCAGAGCCCCGCCCCGGGCGCCGAGGCCGACTGACGAGCAACTCAGCAGAGACGCCATGGCGGCTGCGCTCCCAGTCTCGATGCCGCGTTACATGGCCGCGTCCGTGATCTCAGGGGTGGTCTCGCCAGAGTTTTTGCCGCGCCGCTTTACAAGAGCTATGGCGCTTCATCTTATAGGACTCGTGGCTGGATCGAGCATTGGATCTCGCGCCACAGTGTCTGCCGCTGTCGACTCGGACATTGCCATAGATGGCGCTCAAACGAGAGCCAGACATGCAGGATGCTGTATGCTGCCCTGATAAGCCATCTGCGTGCCTTCCTCATCGAACCTTCCTGCATTTAGACCCGGCGTTAGTGCACGCATGAACCTCGGCCGGCATTAAGCCGGTTCCATCACTGGATCACTTGTTTCAGAGACGCATCCTTCACTTCTGCGACTCCCAACACCACTCACGTCTAGCAATTCCTATCCAAAGCGTCCATCAAGGTTCCCATCCTCACCAGCCACGGCTCGTGCCTTCTCGCCCGGTATCTGTCGTCCCAAAAGTCACCGCTCTGCCGGCCTGTTCAACTTACACTTGCTCGGCAATCTCGCGTACCTGATACACTTCCACTCGATACTCGGTTCTGCACCCTCAGGCTGCGGCACGAGGTCGGCGAATCTGGCTCCATCGTCAGATCACACTCTTAACAACCTCCCCTTCTAGCAAGGTCGCCATCATGGCTTCCCCACCGGCGCGATCGACAGCCTCGCCAGGCGGCGGGTCGAGTGCGGCCATCATACTAGGAAAGCAATTCAAGCAGATGCAGACAGACAAGGACATTCCAGGCATAAGTTGCGGATTGGTGGGCAACAGCGTGTTCGAGTGGGAGATTATGCTCATGCTGGATGAGGAGCAGGATAGTCTCTATGGAGGTGAGTGACGGAAGACGGACGGTGCTGTCTGAACGAATACTGTAGAACATTGGTGAAATTCGCAGAGCATCACTGACATCTACCCTCCTAGGCGGCTGCTTCCGCGCCCTCATGACCTTTCCCCCCACCTACCCCCTTTACCCACCGAACCTCAAATTCATCACCCCGCTCTTCCACCCAAACGTGTACCCGGACGGCGGGGTGTGCATCTCCATCCTTCACCCACCGGAAGACGACAAGTACGGCTACGAGTCTGCATCCGAGCGATGGTCACCCGTGCAGACGCCTGAAACTATACTTCTCAGCGTTATCAGCATGCTAGGCAGCCCGAATGATGAGAGCCCGGCGAATATTGAGGCGGGGAAGTTGTGGAGGGAGGATAAGAAGGAGTTTCGGAGACGGGTAAGGAGATGTGTGAGGGATAGTCAGGAGAGTGCTTTTGATTGATGGGCTGTGTGAGATGGGTGGACAGGCGTCGTAGGGCCGGCGCAGATGCCCATGGGAAGCATTCGTCATGGGCATTGGGTCTCGGTGGCATATCTGGACTTGACGACAGAATGAATCAAGATGATCATGGAGGCTGGTGGACGCAATGCGCTTCCCGCTGCTATGGTAGTACATATGCACACCATGCGGCAAGATGCTGCTGTACGAAGCCTGAATGTAAGGGCTGCTTCATTTCTACTTCCTCGAATCCTTGTGCTAGATAAACGCGTCAGCTGGCTGACTTTTTTACTTTCACGATTGTGGCATGCGCATGCAGAAAGTATTCTTTTGCAGTACCGGAGACATTTCACAGAGATTCAGGATGGTGTGATAAGAACAAGCTTGCATTGCTACATGACCCGCCTGGCGTTTAAGCGCAAGCAACGAAGGACCGCAGCACAGGGCTTTCCCCTCGCCGTCTCATTTCTTGCGACAGCGAGATATCTTTCCCTCATAAGCGCTCGCCCACTTCTGGGCCCATAGCGGCAAGCATATGTTACTGAGCAGTAGTCAATCCTTTCCTCGCCAACGGGCTCCTCCTGTCCGTGCCTCGGTACGCTCCGAATCAACCTCGTAGCAGATGTCGCAAATCTACCAATTGGTCTCCGGCTGTGCCTCAGCACCAGTCTCAGCAGCCCAACCCTGGTTGCCCGTTTCAACCGGGGCAGACCCAGCAGCCCAGTCAGCACCATCCGCGTCCCAAGTGGAAGCCGCAGCAGCACCAGCAGTGCCCGAAGCAGCGGCGAAAGCACCAGCACCACCGCCTGAGACCTCCCACTCGTTATTGAAGCCCGACTCAACAGCGGCAGTGCCGACGTCGTCAGCACCCGGTACCTTGCTCTCATCCTGACCAGCCGAGTCCTTGTTCTCCTCCGCCTCGGGGTCGCGGTAGAAGTACAGATCGGTCATGACGTCCCACTCGGCCTCACGGCTGGCGAGGGTACCCCTCAGACGGAGCACCTCACGCGCCAACATCCACCAGATCAGACCGATGGCGTGACGACCCTTGTTGTTGGTCGGGATGGCAACATCGACATACTCGGTCGGGGAATCGGTGTCGCAGAGTGCGATGACGGGGATGTTAACGTAGGAAGCCTCCTTGATCGCCTGAGCGTCGGTCCGTGGGTCGGTGACGACGATGATGCGTGGCTCCTTGAACGAGCGGGTGATGTAGTTGGTGAAGTTACCGGGGGTGAAGCGACCGGCGATGGCAGAGGCACCGGTGTGGGCGGCGAACTTGAGAACGGCACGCTGACCGTAGGGACGGGCAGAGATGACGGCGATGTCGGCGGGGTTGTCGATGGCGACGAGGATGCGGGCAGCGAGGACGATCTTCTCCCTGGGCGCAGTATTAGTACGCGATTCATATGTGGTAGAGAAATTGCTGTTCATACCAAGTCTTGCCAATATTAATCACGTTGATGCCATCGGGCCTGGTCTTCCACAGGTATGGCTCCATGTGCACCTGCAGGTTCTTGCTGCCAATATG
Organism: Teratosphaeria epicoccoides; assembly: GCA_021401465.1. Lineage (NCBI taxonomy): Eukaryota > Fungi > Ascomycota > Dothideomycetes > Mycosphaerellales > Teratosphaeriaceae > Teratosphaeria > Teratosphaeria epicoccoides. The sequence goes on from JADDMT010000047.1 coordinate 130,247, forward strand.
GCACTGGGCGGAGAGGAGCATCTCAATGTCCTGAGCGGTGGCGTTGAATGCCGGGGGCAGATTTTTGGAGGCCATCTCCGCAGTAAGGCTGTCTCGTGTGGGCGGACGGGAAGATGGGGTCGTTGCTGTTCAATCGCAAAAGTTCGCGTGCTGAGGTCGCAGACGGGATTCAGATTCAGAATTCGAGGTGTCGGCGATACGAGACGCCGAGGTGGTGTGCTTGGCATTGAGTGGTCGGCGAGTCGGCGAGGAAGGTGCGGCGACAGTCCCGAAAAGAGATGAGCAATGACAACTTTGAAGGGTGTACAGTGTGTCTCATCGCGATCATGCCTCCACGAATACCGCTCACCCAGTGCTTGCGTACGCCGACCAAAGTCACCTGCACAGCTGCTCGGTCCTTCACATGCACCGCCGCCAGTCAGGCATCTACCAAGACACACAAGAGACGCGGACATGACCCCTACGCTATCGCCCAAGCCAAAGCTCGAAAAGCAGCAAACCTCAGCCGGCGGGGAGTACTGAAGCAGGAAAGAGCGGCGACACTCGGCGACCCAGTCAGAGGAACCACCACAGCCTTTGTGCAGTCCTTTGACGACCCGTTAGCCGCGCAAAAAGCCGAGCAAGCACATGAGGAACATCTCAATTTCCTCCTCAGCAAGTCGGAGTTGGAAAAAGGCATTGACCACAGCAAATGGCTCGCCACCCCGTCTGCGTCACAACGGAACCTCATCGACGACGTCACCTCCGAGCTTACTACTGAAGACCGCCAGAGACAGCTGTTGGAAGACGAATCCACGGCCGAAGAGGCCATGCGAAGAATATCGTCTCTATCTCTGGGCAGCAGCAAAGACCGTCTGCGCGCCAATATACAGCGCTGCATTGACACATTCGGCCGACACGAAACAGACAAGCTCCTCCCACCGCTCCATCAGGCGCTAGATCAGCATCAAGCACGGCCTCGGTTGTTACGAGATGCAGAAGGTAATGAGACGGGTGAGATGGATGCCGTCCGAGCGGGTCCGGACACTGGCAGCAGTGAGGTGCAGATCGCTATCTTGACCGCAAAGATCAGGACGTTGGCAGATTTCTCGGAGACGAGAGGGAGAACAGACAAGGTCAATAAGAGGAATTTGAGGTTGCTGGTGCATAAGAGAGCAAAGTTGCTGCAGTATCTGCGAAGGAAAGAGAAAGGCGGGCCAAGATGGCAGAGGTGTATCGAGACGTTGGGGCTGACGGAGGGCACGTGGAAGGGAGAGATTACCTTGTAGGATCAGCACGATGAGGCACATGTATCCTTGTGTACCAGCTGCTTTCGCTGCAGCTGTTCAGATCAGGGCGTGAGAATAACGCTGCTCGCAGCTTGCACCCGGTGATTTTCACGACCCCAGCCGCCCACGCCCGACCTGGACGTTCACTTCTCGCCCATGGGACGCACAGCGAACCCGGATCATCCTGACTTCTTTGGCGCCCCTTCTCGCTGCTGCTGTTCCTTCCGCTCCTACCACCCCGGCTTCTCCGTCGAAAGCGTCATCTGCCACCCTGACGTGTCAAGCAGCAATTTTTTGTGTTAGCATACAGTCGACCGTGTCAACCAGTCCATTGGTGGCGTGACTGCCAGAAATGCTCATGCTGACTCACCGCGTCCTCCAGTCCCGAGGTGTGCATCTCCCGACCGCGTGTACTGCAAGTGCTGCCGCCGCCCACGCAGCTTCCGGTCGTAAGCTTGACTGGATCGTGTCTTAGCCTGCCTCAACGATGCGACAATCATCGACGGCCAGTAGATGCATTCGTCTGGCGCTTACGCAGCAAAAGACACAAATGCGACGTCTGGTGCATTTAGCTCGTGTCATTTTGCTGACCCATGCATGACTACTGGTGGAATCCGCCCGATGTTCCGCTGTTCAAGCAGTGGCCTGGCGTCTCAAAGGGCTCCAGCAAATCATTGACTGCGCATACCAAAAATTCTCTCTTATCAGCTTCCTATCTAGCGACAACCTCTCCCTGTTATAAGACCGACATCAGCTGGCAGTTGCACAACATCAGCAGCAGCGTCTTGTGGACTGACCACCGGCCACCATTGTGCATCGACGAGAACAACAAAGCTTCATCTAAATTACTGCCGTCTTCTGTCTGCTTCATCAGCAGCCTCAGTGAGCCGGACCATTGGGATCAATTGTTCGCGTTTGAGATCTACTGGCGTATACGGTCCGCCAAAGCAAGCAGCCATGGCCATGGAGTTTGCTTCGGCGTATCAGCAGATCGTCAAGGTTTTGGGATATCATTCCCCACATCACAGGAATTGGCGTGGGGCCTTCGAGCATCACCTGAAGCTGGCAAACGGTGGTGAAATGGAAGGCGAGATGCTTGAAGAGGAGATCTTTGACAGCATCCGCAGAGCTGAGCGCGATGGAGACATGACCGTCGCCGAGGCCGACATAGCACGGATTTGGGTCACATTGAAAGACTCGGAGGTCAAACCTGCGGCTTGGGAGCAACGCATTCGTGAAGGAGACGAGCCTCAAGGTTGTTTGAGATATCTGTGGCGCGATCAATTCGAGATCGGCGAGCAGACCCACAATATCGCCCTGCTGCAGATCCTGGCCAGCCAAAGCCGTCAGAAAGCCTCGGATGCTCTTCAAGCCAGCAACAACAGCCTTGAGCAAGCTGTCCTTCATCTCAAGAAGCTCACACTGATCGACGACCAGGAAGCAGCATCCATGGCCTTTTGTCTATTGACCGACTGCGGCATCCACGAGGCAAAAGCTGTGCAATCAAACACAGAGATGCTTACTGCCGTGCATTCACGCCAACCTCAATTCGCTTCCAGATCGAAGTACTGCCTGGCGTACGTGAAAGCTGCGCTGTGGCCGTATTTGATGACCGCGGCTGATCTGGAAACGAAGATAGTGAGTGTGACCACTAAGCAAGCATCTCCACACCAGGACGGGCACACGATAGCCACCGAAGCTGCGCACAGATGCTCCATCTTTGTATTCATGCGCGAGACAGCGGGTTTAGAAGTGCAAGCTATGGGGTACCTCGCCAAGGCCGACGGCGATCTTGTTGAGGCCATCAAGAGCTTCCAACGCGTCAAACTCACAGCCACTCTCGGTGGCGTTTCTGGCACTACAGACACCAACAATCCGCCATATGTTGAGGTGAATACGCACATCTTGGCAGTGTTGGGCACTGTTGAGCGTCCCAAGCCAATTTACAACGCTAGCCCGCAAAACGATGGCTGGTTTATTGCCGACTTTTACTTGTGGAAGCATGTATTGCGTGGCATGGGCGCCTCCGACCAGACCTGGATGACTTGCCTGGATCCTCAGAAACTTGTCGACACGTACTGCATGCCACAGCCTGATGCGACGCGTCTGGGCCCAGTAGACCACATCTGGGAGACAGGGTACGTGCATGGCCAGCCTGGAGCTGAAGACCGCCGCATTGTCTTGAACCAGGACAGCGTCGAGTTCGCTCAGGAGGATCTTGGAGAGGACGAACTCCACAATAATTATCTTGAACAACTGGAGCAAACTTGCGCCAAGGCCGAGGCAGCATCAGAACCGGTCCTTCTGCTTCTCTTCGCTCACGGCGATCTATTGCACTCGTCGAGCCGAGGAGGACTGCAGATAGGCCTCTATGAGCCATATGATGCGGACCGGAATGCGTTTTTGACGGCGGAGGAGATCGTGGAAGTCCACCAGAGACATCCGAGTGTGCGATTGATGCTCTTCATGACCTCGTGTTTCTCTGGCAATTGGGTCATGACGCCATACTTCCAAGCCAACGAGAACGTCAAGATCGTTTCTGCTGCAAACGATATCAAGACATCCTTCTCTTGGCAGAAATCTACTTCTCTGCGTCACGCTGGCGGAGTGTTCTCCACTGCATTCATGAAGGAGCTGATGGAGGAGCCTGCTTCGGAAGCCAGCGCCGCGAAAGCCCGCGAGTATCACGATTTCATGCATGCAGTGCAGGATACAATGAACGGCATTGTGCCTGATCAAACACGCGCGGTAGGTCAATATTCGAGGCCGATGTTCACTGTCGACGGAGTTGCGTCGCACTTCTTCCAGCGCACTGGATACGCTTTGCACGACTACCGAGCCAATTACAGCCAGCTGCCGCAGGTAGACTCCTCAACCACCCATGATGACGGGAGCTTACAGATTGGTGCTGTGACGCGCGTGCGCGATCCTCGGGTACATGATCTTCTCCTATTATACGACGACAGTCGTCCACCGGCAAGGGCCCAAGACAACAAGATCATTAGTATGATTACGGGATTCAAGAGCGGTGCCGCTTATATGCAGGACGAGGACAGCTTGGAAGTTCTCCATAACGCACTGGAGTATCGCCTCGGCAAGAACACCTATGCGACCCGTCTTGCCGAGCTTATGGAGGTCGAGCACGGTGTCGCCCGAATTGATCAGTGTGACTCAGGTACCCTGGAAGCGGAGGATATGCGCACAACGCATCTAGAGATCTTCCTCAAAGTTCAGAGAGAGCGCTGGTTCGACCCTCCCGATGGTAAGGAGGTGGCAGGCATGTACATGAAGCCGGCGGAGTGGTTGACCTTGGCGCTCGTATCTCATGGTGCGACGGACCAGAATATTGATCGGTTCCTCCAGCAGGCCAGAGATGCGCTGAAGAAGCAACGAAACCAAGGCTCGAAGCGCCACATGCGCTCGATCAGGCAGGGTCGCGCTGGTGATTACAGTTTGCCCTTGGCGCCGCCTGGCAAGAAGAGGCCGACGAGTCTGAACCGATTGAGTCTGGGCGAGATTCAGTGGGAGCCTGCTTCGCCGTCGCCAACGAAGGAGGAGTTTGGGTCGCCGGTGCCATCGCCGACGAGGGAGCATTTTGATGCGTAGTTGGCTTTGGGTGGATGAGGGTAGAGAGACAACGCAGAGGATGTGGCGTGGGGCGATTGCGGTTGGTTGTGAGCTCAATGAATTGAGACTTTAAATGAAGAGAGGGATAGCATGAGATGACAAGGGCCTGTGAGCGATGGATGTACGAGGCCAAATGCGAGATTAGGGCGACAGCGTGCGGGAAGTGACTTCCGCAGATGATGTTAGCCATCGTCGATGTCAGCGTGCCGACTGTTCCTATCCAAGTCCCTATGTCCGTGAAAATGACTTGTGGCGCTGCCGATCGCTTGTAATGGCTGACTGATTGTGAACGTCCAATGGACCACTTGGTTGGTTGATGAAACACGCTGACGGAAACGGCATCGTGCGTATCCATATCGATATGCTTGCGCGAGCTGGAAAGTGCCGCTTCAAAAGCTGTATGCCGCTTGACGTTGAAGAGCCGCGGTGTTGAACTCGGCTTCATGTGCTGCGAGTGCGTTGCAACCACTTCAGGTTGCCCTGCCACGCTCGGTTTGTAACTGGGAGAAAGTGCAGCGCCATGGCTGCGCCTTCAAGAAATCACGCAAAGCAGGGGCATCTCCTCAACAGATACACTATCATCCTTTGCATACTCGTGCCATATCACATTATTGCTCGCAACGCATCCATACGCTTCAGCAAAACAGCAGAGTCGATTCAAGCAGCGTTACATCAGCATGGATACAGACCAGTCAGAAGCAGGAGCCTCAGAAGAGGTGGAGCGGACATCGCCGGACGCATCAGCTGCGTCGGACACACCTCAGATGCCAGGTGCTGCGGCTCACCCAGACGCACAGCAGCCTTCTTTAGCTACCCACCAGGTGTCGTCAGACGCTCAACTCGCGGCATTCGGTCAGGCCATAGCGTCAGCGCGGGTCCAGTCGCCCGTTCAAACGCAGCATTCCGACCGGATCGAATCGTCTGCCGGTCATCGTCCCGTGTTGGAGATCAGAACTGATCCGTCCATTCCCTCATCGTCAACGTCGTCGTCTGCTCAGGCACCTGCCGATGCCGCCTACACAGAGCCCACTGTGTTACCAGCAACCTACGAGTGCGGCCTCGGTGCCGTGATCTGCACTCCAACCGACCACAACAAAAGCATCAATACGGTGCGGTATCAAGAAGTGCGCCAAATGCTGGTGGGCAAGCCCGAATCCTGGAGCGGTTTTACGTGTGCAAATGCTGACGCCCTTCGAATCTCAGGGACCATATCCAGGCGGGCTATCGGCCGACATCCCGCTTGCGACGGCTCTGGGCCTGCCACTGCGCTTCAAGCAGCCGACAGTGTACTCTGACCAGGATCTTGGAGACAACTCAGAGGACCCCTTGCAGCACGCCCGGGTGATACACGCCAATGGGGACGTCAAGAAGCCCGGCAAATACGATGATATCAGGAACGAGATCATTGCGGACCTCGGCGTTGTGGTCGACCCAGCCCACAAGCTATTCGGCTGCCAGAATATGAGGCAGTCGGTCTTCACCGCTCGGAAAGGGCAGATCATGTTCTGGAGGGCTGATGATCTCGATCTTTGTACCCAAGATTCCTTCAGATTTTGGTTGTAACACAGTGCTGATTGAGATATTTATATCGTGATAGATCCAGAGCACCTCGACGCCCTCATGGACTACCTCAAGTTCTATCTCAGACCGCTCTGCCGAAAGATCCACAAAGCGCGCTACAAAACACCAGAGATACGGTGGGCGTTGCGGCAACAGCTCCTTGCTAAGCTGACTCCCGAGGCCTTTGCAGAGGCATTCGAAGCGATCCGGAAGTGGAGGATCAGGACTGGCGATGACCTTTGCGATTGGATGGCCGCGGAGAACCCGGTCACAGGAGAGTACTGGGGACCTCGTGAGGAGGACGAAGAGGAGGTGGATCTGATGGAGCGTGGTCCCAACGAGCCTGACTTCGAGGCTGGAGATGACCAAAGTGCAGTGGAAGGGGCGTCACCCCTACTGCGCAAAGCTGTGAGGAGGGTTGCTCAGCGCGAGCAGTCGTCGCAGACACGGACGAAGACCATAAAGGACACAGCGAACACCAGTAGAACCGCCACGCCGCCCTCTGAGGCCGTACACACACCAGCGGATTCAGCTGAAGCATCAGGCTCAGAGACGGCTCAGAGACCATGTGCTACTGCGACGTCCTGGCCGCCGCAGATAGGTACTAAGCGTTCTCGGTCCAGGTCGAAAGAGGGCCGCGCCAGGAAAAGTCGCATGGGCGAGCGGGTGTGGGACGCTGCGATGCAGGAAGGCGGGAACCCGTTTGGTCTTGATCCCGAGGATGCCATGGATCAGGAGCAGCGTCGGCAGCTTTCGCAGGTGCTTGGGAAGCTGGCTGATGATTGATGAGGCAGGTGCGGGCAGGAGGGTAGGTATGTTGTAGCGCCGCGAGAACCATTTGAGAGCATTGCTTAGTTGGCGGTTTTGGCAGGTCAAGGAGACTCTGGTGGCGCTTTGTGTGCTGCTGAAGCTTTTGGTTCCAGCGGTTCGTTACGCGGATAGGTAGATAGACGTCAAGGTCGTAATCATTGCTTCAGCAACATTCCAAGCTTCTGCTTGTAAGCGTCGACGTTCATAAGTCGTATGTAAGTGGGATATCTTGAGGCCCATCTTTCACTTTCCGCTGATCCTCGTCCCTACTGTCCAAGCTGCGCCCAATGCCATCAGACTTACAGCTCCGACGACCTTCTTCAGCCAATTCCGCCCAAGGTTACCCTTAGCCATGTTCAACAAGTTCTTCTCGACGCCTGGCATCGGCGTAGCATCAACGTGCTTGTGAACCGGCTCACTCTTCAAGGCAGCCTGCGTATCGTCCATATTCTTCACCTGCCTCTTATAGATCTTCTGCAAGGCTTCCAAATCTGCTTTCCAATCCCCGGCATCTTCGCGCTTGGCACCAGCATTGCTCGCCTCGACTTCCACGCCTTGGACGTTGCCGAAGAAGTCCAACACTCTCCGCTCCCGCACAGTCTGCTCGCCGCCTTCCACCAGATCGTAGCGAACTCCCGCATCGGAGTGTACTCGCTCATACGTCATGAAGTCGAACAGTTCGCCAAGTCTCACGTCGCTGCTGGTGCTGTTTAAGCGGGTCTCCAAGAACTCCAGGTTGTAATATGTCCATCGGTCAATGACAGCGACACCGACATCTTGGTCAGCGTGATGGGAGTACGAGCTCTGGTCCTTTTCGCTTGAGCCGGTCGCAATGATGCCGGGCGAGTAGAACTCGGTGTACATTGTGTTGGCCTGGCATGTGTCGATCATGAAGAGCATTTCATGGTAGCGGCGTTTCTCGTACATCTGCTCGAAGGCGTCGGCGAGATCATGACTCGAGATTTCCTCCGCGTCCTGGAATTTCAGGAAAGAGTCGCCGCCGTGGCCGGTCATGTATATCAAGATATTGCTCCGATCGTCCGTGGTTAGTCGTTTCGATGTTGGGTGTGATGCGGGCCATCGGTCCGTCAGCAGCCTTATGAAGTTCTCCACCGTCACCTCATTCCCTCGGTAATCCACCTCGATCCCGCCGGGCATGCCCTCCGTCTCCTCTGTGCGTATCTGGTCATAGAGATCGAGATCTCGACTCTTGTCATTGAATACAGCGCCGCTGAACGTATTGCGCGGGTTGCACGCCATGTCGTCCGGCAGCATGAGGATGATCCGCGAGTCGGGGATGCCCAGGCGCTTGACCGTGCGGTACAGCGACAATGTGTTGGCCATGTGTCGGTAGTTGAACCAGAAGCGGGACGTTGACACCAGCACCGCCCAGTTGGATGTGTGTTGCGCCGCCGCGGTGAGGGCGGGGATGGCGGGGAGGCCGAGGGGGAGGAGTGCCAGCACGGCGGTGGGGAGAGAGAGGAGGCGCATGGTGGGTGGTGTACGTAACCTCGATCGAGTTCGATACGTGCATGTATGGATGCCGTTGGAAGGGAGAGAGTACAATACCTTTAATCGACATGCAGATGCAAGATTATTCAACAAGATTAATCAAAAGTGGATCAGCATTGGCTGAATGCGCTGACAAATGATAATGTACAGACCGGCTCCATTCAGCATGAGTCAGTGCCAAAACGGCAGCAGGAGCTCTTACAAAGTCTATGTGGTCCCGTCCCAGTCAAAGCAGGATCTCGCGCAATCGTGATACGGGCAGGTATCAAGAAAAACATGCCAACAGCTCAAATCGAAGCACACACTCTCGCCATCGTCCATCCGAATGCCAAGGAACACATACTAACATGAACATCTCACATCTCAATCACCAAGTCCCACGCACTAGATCTCTCACGCCCCGATGACCTGTCGAGCGAGGATGAAAGGTCTTGACATAGTTTGTCGGTGTCCACCAGCTGACGTCTTGAATTGTCACATTTGTCCCGTCTGGAAGCTCGAGGTTCGACGCGACCTTCGTCTTCCCGTCGACGGTATGGATGATGCCAGCTCGAGCCATGCCACAAAGCGTCAGGTCAGCCCAGTCAGAGCTATCTGCACAAGTGGCGGCGTCGGGTATGGCTTGAGTCGAGATATCTACACCCGCCTCGTTTGCGTCGGAGGCCTCATCACCGGGGGTTTTGTCTGGCCATGAGGCCAGGAAGAACCAATTTTCGGCATTGCTCGAGTCGGGTTCTTGCACACCCTTCTCGCAGAAACGGTGACCGTTGAATGCTGGGTTTGGATCTGCGAACAGGACTCGGGTCTCTGTGAAGTCTTTGTTGACGCCATCGACTATATCCTGCAACTTGCTGTTGAGATCCTCGACGAGCTTGTTGAGCTTTGTGCGCAGAGCTTTGTACAGATATGGAAAGTTTGGACGGTGGATACCGTGATGTCCTGGTTGCCAGAAGTAGAAGGTGGAGTCTGGAGAAGAGATCAGCGCTCAGTTCTTCACCAACTCCAGCAGTGGTCAGGCGGTCGATCCGAATGTCAATCGCCAAATTCTAACGGTTGCTGGGATCGACCAGCAGCGGCATCAACCATTGGCGATCAGCGGTGATCCAAGTCAACGGCATCAAGCATCAATGAGCGCGTCGACGACGGAGATGTCATCGACACGTTCATTCTGACAAGATCTTATTGCGTGTGATGGCTGTACTTACAGTCACAGATATCCGTCGTGTCGTCGAAGAAAGTCGGATATCCGGTTTGCACGATCTTGAAGTCATTCCGTCCTGATTTCGCAATAATCTGGCGCAGCGCTTTATCGATGTTATTGCTGAAGTCGGCGCTGTTGATCGTGTCGTAGGCCTTATTCACCTCAGTGTCACAGTCTCCAGCAAATACCTGTCCAACCCGGAGCACACAAGCCGTCAAGACGTTATAGAATCCAACATCGTTGCCGCCAATGGAGATGGTTGCGCGGTCCGACTTTGCGGTCCATTTATCGATCTGGCTTTTGGCAGCGCCTTGCAACAGCTCAGGTGTCTTGGCGCCAGAGCAAGCGTAGGCTTGGTAGTCGATCCCAGAGTCCTCACCCTTGATCCACGTATTCAGTTGTGCTGGATATGCGTTGGCGCCCACTCGACACGAATCTCCCGTGGTCCTGCCTGCTCCCACACCGGCGGCGTAGGAGTCGCCGAAGGCCACATAACCAGTTTGAACAGGCTCATATGCGAAGGTGGTGGCCGAATAGGACGAGGTAGCTCGCTTTTGAATCGGTATATGAAGAGCTTGGGCGGATGCGGCCAACAGAAACACGATAAGAGACTGCATCCTGCAGCTAGATGGTTGATATGGTGGCTACGCTGCTGGGTGAAATGCAGATATGGGCTGCTGAAATGAGTGTACCTTCTGTGCTGACGGGACAGAGTCCCGACTTATATCTCACATCGCATATACACATCTCCCACTCATGGCGGGTGGTGGACCTTGTGGTCGGGTACCAAGATAGCAGCACCCTGTGCTGGTACTGAAAGATCCGTTCAAGCCACCGCAACGACCTGGAGGCATCGCTACGCATGTCGCCTGCATCGCGATACTTCTCGAGCAGTGTTCCAGCACAGCTCGCGTGTGTTGTCGTTTCACGGCATTGCAGTGGTGTGTTGGTATCACCAAAAAATGCAGCCAAAACATTGTTGGTGGAGGCTGCCCCTGTGTTGGTTCAACACAAGACTGCTATTCCGAGATGTCAGCGGACGCATGCATGCCGCACAAGCTCACGTGATTGAGGCAGGCTTCTAATAAAGCTGATGAGTGCCGCAGCGTTCTTCGTCTCATCAAACAATCAAAATTTCAGCAAATCACCACAATGAGTTATTGGAATGGGAATCTCCTCAACAGGCCGGCTGATGTGCTGACAGACATGTAAGTCGACCCCATTCGCTGTGCTTTTGACAAAGCTAAACGACAAACAGAATCCTGTTGATGCTCATTATCGCTGCCTATCTTCCACAGATCACTCGACTTCGACAGTCAGAAAGCGCGCAAGGCATTTCGCCATACTTCGTCCTCTTCAATATCATCTTCAGTAACGCCCATCTGTCAGAAAGCCTTGCACTTGCGGCGTATGCCTGGCCTAGCGACAGACGACCAGTCCTAGAGCAGGTCAACGACGGTAGTCTAAGAGGATTGCCAGCTTTCGGAAGTGTCTTGGGTCTGCTACAGATCACCGTGCAATGGATATGCTCTGTCGCGCTGTGTGTTCTCTGTCTCTACCGTACATTCGCCTTACACTGATCGTGATGCAGTCTCCTGTCATACGTACGCGCCGCAAGCCTTGGTGGAAGAAGCACCCGGTTCGTGTCGATTACGGCATTCCTTCATGCCGCCGTTGTACTCTTCCCAATGGTCGCCAGAACCTTGCCAAAGCCCGCGAGGCACGAAATGGGAGGAGACATCATCCTGGCTCTGACCAATATGTCGAATCTGGTCGTGGCACCTTGCTTCTTGCTGCTCCAGTTCTGCGCCCAATTTCTTGAGTTGCGGCGACAGCACGGACGACCCGGAGCGCTGAGCCTGCTTTCGATCATCCTTCAAGCTGCCGTTTTCCTAGCGGTTGGCATCCGCTGGTTCATTCGCCTCGGAAAGCCCGCTTGGGAAGAGGGCGATGTGCCGAAGGCACGGGCGCCATTATCACTGTGGTATATATGGGGGTTCATTGGCATCAATTATGTTATCTACGCTCTGGGCTGCGCAGTGCTGCTTTTAGCTTACCGTATGAACGTCAACGGGAGCCTCGAGGATGGTGACCCGGCGTATCAAACACTGCTCAGCTAGGAAGCTAATATGAGATGCTTGACTTTGCAACACAGTATTCTTGTGATGTATTGAGAGGCGAATACATCGCAGAAGCTTCGTAGCACTGCCCATTTCAGGCTCTGCCGCGTTTGCATCTGAAGGCAGTGGAGATCCATGTCGAGGTCGATGGCGTACGTCCATTGTCTTAAATAGCATTTGCCGCCTATATAATCTTCGTGGTACGCAAGGCAATGCGACGTCGCCAACTGCCATAAGGATGTGCCGATCGAGCTCAACTAGCGACCAACTTTCACGCAATAGACCCAGCCTTTTACGCCGGACCCAGGCCAGTCCTCGCAGTCTCTAGTGGGAGGTTTCTTATCGTTATACGCTGGTGAAAACATCATGTCAAGAGGAGAAAGAGGTGCAGACGGTAGGGAGGACTTACACTCAATCGTAGTGGTCTCATGGAGATACTTGAACATGCCGTGCCTGTAGTCGCTGCACTGCGGTCGAATCAGCTGCTCCAGACTCCAAGCCTGCGCAAAGAGTGTGCGAATGCCTACGCAGAAGGTGTATTGCCAGCCTTGGACTCTCTCGCAGGAGCCGTCGCCATAGGTGCCTCTGCAGCAAGTAAGTGTTTGTCAGACCCGGAAGCTGGACGCTCTCTCGGAGCAGGCGTACTCGTTGCACCACAATTTTGCTCCACGTGGTGGAGGCTCTGTGGCAGGACTGCCCGGTCTCTTATGCTCCCTCCATCTCGGGTCGCCGTCCTCCTCGAAAGGCTCCGCACTCCCTAACACTGTAGCTACGAATATTCCTAGCAGAAGGGGAGCTGTACGCATGATGGGCGGGTAGATCAATCAATGTTGCGATGGTAGTCGACACGCGCGTGTATGATAGACCGACTGTGAGGCTCTCGGACGCTATATATGAACATCTCCCCAAGCCAGATGTCAGTATGAAACCAGGGGAATTTGTCATTGGCTTGGGGTTTCGGATGATGGTCACCCACTCGACGGGCAAGATAGCTATTCCGGCTTGCCAAAAGCAAGGCCGAGAGCTTTTCATACCAGACTCGGCTCCTGGGAGCATCGGAGATCGAAATTGATTGGCAGTCCTGGCATGCATGCTGCTGAACCCGGTTTGGATATCTGCTGCACAGGTTTAGGGCATTGTATGCCATGTAATAGTCATCATTCATCCTTTCCAGCTCCGCCCAAAGCGCCGGTAGTGATCTAGAATCTGGCACAAGTGTAATTGATGGCATATTCCATCCAGCAGCCAAGGAGCAATGTTCTGGGTATCGGCGTGTCTTGCGTGGTCTTCTCATGGCTGACAAGGCCTAGTGTCACGGAGTCTTGGGAATATGGTAAGACTGATTGCGCCGAGAAGACAATGTCGTAAACATGGTGTCTATTCCAGTGATCTTAGTGGGCGGCGAGTCTAGCGAGCGATTCTATTTCTGATCTGACGATGAGATCTGATTGGTTCTGTTCAAGAGGCATTAATAAGCAGTGAGTGGACTGGATCTTAACCTGCTCGAGATCTAGAGGCGCCTTCGGCGGCGCTGGAACAGGCACTTAGGCGCTCGCAGAGCAAACGGAGGGTCATTATGTGTTCTCTTCCTACGCCTAGTGTGATGCAAGATACGAGATAGCTTACGATCTGAGGCAGCTCTGACTGTTGCTAGCTTGGTGGCAATTGACAGGATCTGGACAAATCGAGCCAATACGAACTCCTGGATCCATTTCATCGGCTTGATCAGCCGACCCGGCTTGTCCTGCAACGTCACTGCTTCAATTTGCAGTAGTATGGGAAGACTGTGAAGAACACTTTCGGCGACCCTACACCCTCCTCAGCCTCCATCCGACGAAGCTAACGCTGATCCGGAGGGTTGCAGACACCCAAATCTGAAGCCCATGCGAGTGAATTAAACTCAAAATTCCTCCGCCAGATCTTCAAATCACGGTTGATGTGGAGGAGGGCAAAGCCCTTGACCGGATACTGTCCATTACCGATCTCCGGGAACGTCCAAGACCAGAAAACGCTGCTGCGGCCAGCGACGACAACATCATTGGTCTGAATGTGCTCGGTCGGGTTTGCAGACACTCGATCAAACCATTCTTTGTAAGAGGAGGCTGTCGGTCCGCCGAGCTAGAGGTACGTCGGCGGATGAAGTGCGTCGTGGCGTTGGTGGACTTACTGGATCGCCTCTCAGGGACTGAAGAGATTCGGAGTACTCGTCATAGTTTTCGGCGACCACGGATTCCGCAGTCTCGCTAAGAGTTTGGCCTTGGTATCCACGCCCAGACAACACGCTTGCCAGTTTTGCAACGATTTCGACGGCTTGAGCTTGCGTCAATGGGTCTCGTGGGCCGCTGGTCACTTCTTGGGTGTAAGCAGCCATGGCGAAGACGAGCGGGGACAAGAAGAAAATTGCCTTCATGGGTAGGCCAATATAAACCTGAGTGCGCTGCAGCAGGTAAGGGGATGACGGTGGTGTGGTGAACAACCTTTTGTTATAGAGACGTCCGACCTTGCTGCTGCGCCCTGAGAGAACATGGGAGATCCATGCTTGCACCGCCATCTCCCCACGCCAGACACCAGTGCCATTTTTTGTTCCCGATGCTGGCCGCCTTCATTAGCCCCGTACAGGTCAGCGAACGCTGCCAGTGTCAGACACGGGAAGCACCTTAAATCACAGCATTCGGCGGGCCTCGACGATGAGCGACTGTTCCAAAACGCACTGCGGATCTCTTGGCTCGGGATTGGTAGGCTAGGGTGCTGCTCTGTACGCTCCGGATCGACACCAAGCATCACTAGAGCACTTGCAACAATTCACACTCGAATTCAGCCAGCCAAATTCCAGTCGAGACGGTATCAGTCGAGTCCTGAGAGCGGTATGCCGACGGAATACCTCAGCTCTGCATGTTCTCACTTGATGCATGGTGACAGTGTGAGCGTCTAGAGTGCGAGTGCCTGCTCCATTTAGTTTCAAGACGTCGAGATGAAAGTCAGAAGAGCGATATGCGGAGAGTCAAATGACTCAAACCTGTCTCGCACACCGGGGATGCTCGGCTTGGCCTTGGCCTTTGACACGACGCTCATACTGGTTTTCAACGAAATGTCTCATCAGCAGATGTCGGGGCGTGGTGGTGATGGGCGGTGGGGAGGTGGCAAATGCAACCTTGTCGGCCTCGAGTTCTGTCACGTCATGGGGGGCCTATGATGCAGCCTCATGTGAAGTCGACTTTCACTTATAATAAGGTCTCGGTCATACGATGAAGCAGAACATCAGAGTGCTTGCAAAGCGCTCGGTCTGAAGATGCGGTGCATGTGGCGTCCACTTACTTACCTGCATGTACCTACATGTATTTCATAGTAGCGTTCTTGACGTTGACGTTGACGTTGACGTTGACCTTCCATGTGATTTATGAGGTCCTCGCGCGCCTGACGTGATTGTTGTCCAAGTGTTTTGTGTATAAATCATGATGATGGAGTTATTGGTAACCCGGTACCACGGTACGCTGCCAAGGTCGGGGCTGTTTTCGGGCAGCAGCTGCACGCGAGAGCTTCCCGAGGTCGGGCAGGTATGGAGGTAGCTCGTCCACGATTCATCTGCATCACGCACAGCACTTTCCAATCTTCCAACATTGCACATCGCGCTCTCACACGAACAGTACGAAGGGAGAACCACATCTCAGACAACCCACACGCAAACAAACAGCAAGCACGATGGGCAAGCGCTCGCGCAGCAACAGCGAATTGTCCGAGTCGCAGCAGCCCGCCCGACGCTCACGGCGCCTTGCGTCGCAGGAGCCAGAGGTCGTGCAGCAGCTACCGACGACCACCAGAAAGCGCGACATCAAACGTGCCCAGAAGCCCGCGGCCAAGGCTGTCGCACTACCACCACCACCCACAGTACTCGCGGAGCGCGAGCCCAAGACACAAGAGTCATCACTACTGGCATCACAAGAAGAGCTGCCCAGCGCAGAGTCAGAGCCACAACTCACGCAGCTGCCCGAACCATCAGAGCCAGAAGGAGAGGCACAGTCAGAGGCAGAAGCAGAGGCAGAGACGGAGGCAGAGGCAGAGGTAGGGGCGGAGCCACAGCCAGAGCAAGACGTCGTTGTTGTCGTCGCCGCGTGCGAGACTCAAAGCACATCGCCGTCGCGCACTCCACCTACTCAGTTCGAGCCAGATCTCACCATCGTCGAGGAAGAGCATGAGGACATCATCGAGACGCTGCCGATACCCGCTACACCCACACCACTGCCTGCATGGCGCCGCTACGGCGGCTACTTCACCTCCGCTGTCAGCAGGCTGAGCCCCTTCGCCCGCCGCCCATCGCAGCCGACACTACAGACAACCTCACGACCCACATCCCAGTCCGCGACTCCTCCACCGCCACCTGCGCCTCAACCTCCGCACCCCTCGATCGAGCCTACACCACAGCTGGCATCGCAGTCACCACCATCACCGGCACAGAACGCATTGCGTGCAACACTGAACCGTGCACCGTCGCCGATACACTCAGCTCCTCCAGCGTCGCCGATGGTGCATCAGCCCGTGGCAGCTTCAGTCGAGACACCAATGTACTCGGCAGCCAATGGTCGTAAGCGGGCCGCCGAGCAAGAGCCGCTCACCGCCAGCAAGCGCACCAAGGTCGCTGAACCCGCGTGGACATCGAAGCCGACGCCTAGGTCTGGCACTCAGCGCCCTAAGGTTGTGAAGAACCCACAGAGGCGCAATCGCTCCGTGTCTCGCGATATCACCGCCGACCCGTACGCTGTGCCCGTTCCTCTCCCGGAGAAGGTGGAGTTCATTCACCTGTTCAAATCTCCGCCACCACCAAAGAAGCCGAAGCGCACGGCCCCTTCCAGCGAAGCTGAGCCAGCTCGCGCAACTGCTGAGGCGCCAACACCCCAGATCATGATCGACCACGCGCCTACAAATCCAACCACACCAATCCTAGCCAAGGCACTGCCACCGAGCAACTCACCCGCACCATTCAAGGCAGTTGCACCCGTCGAGGCATCGACATCAGCTCAGTCGGTTAAAAGCAAGGTCGCGATCGAGAAGCCGGCGACGAAGACGCCCGCACCAGTTCAACCACTCAAGCGCAAGGCTCCGACCGAATTGCAAGCAACGCCGGCAGTCGCGAAAACACCATTCCTCATGCCGTCCACCAACCGACCAGGGACGGTCACGTCACTCACACCAGTCACCGAGGCCACTGAGCGTTCGCACCTCAGCCTTGCGTCTGACAACACCCCAGCGCAGCCAATGTATACTCCGTCCCACCCACCAGCTACAGCACCAGCCAGACAGCCCCGCAGCATCGCCCAAGCCCGCGCCGCCAGACTTGCTCCTCAGAGTGCGAAGCGCGCAGGTCCGTATGCATGGGAGTTGGCAGCCGCCGAGCGTGAGCGCTCCCGCGATGCCGTGTCACCATTTTCACCTGTCCCTCCGCCACCATGGAACACGCCGCTACCAACTGCCGCGAGCAGTGTGCGTCCCGCGAAGCCCAGAGAGGCCAACGCCGACGTACGCTTCGCGAAGTTGGAGAGACTTAGGAAGTTGGAGGCGGAGCTGGCGCAGCTCAGAGAAGACGAGGATATTAAAGAGATGGAAGGGCATAGGATGAAGAGGGTCAAGGTCGACCATTTGGAGTACATTCCACACAACAAGCCTGGCGACTCTGCAGGCACTTTCAGAGTTCCCGAATACGACAGCGATGATGAGATTGAGGTGGAGGAGAGCGTGCCTCTGCGGGCGAATATCTTCGATGATGACAAGGACATCTCGAGGCCGGGCCCCACGTTACCAACCGGCGCCTCACATGGAGCGGCAGTTTCGGCATCAATCACCATCTCGTCGGCGCCGGGCCCGGTCAGTGTGCCAGCCATTCCCACTTCAGCGGCAGTGACTCCAAAAATCTGCAAGTGGAACTTCCCAGAGCTGGGCCAGAGGAGCGGGTCGCCGTCCCCTGTGTTCAAGGCGAATGCTAAGGCGAAGTTTGAGGCCGGATTTGCGGCATGGAACGAGCGTAATAGTCTCATTAAGGTCTAATTGTGCTTTTTAGCGAGGTGTTGGATGGAGATAAGGAACACTGATATGATTGTACGAGTTTTGGAACTGTTGCTATTGCAAGCTTTTGCGCGATTGTACGGCACATGGGCCGTCAGCGAGGCGTTGTTCCGGGAAGGCATGAAGCCACGATGAATGGCAGGGTATTGGCCTGGATGGGTTTTGAGCTTTTTGTCGTTTGAATACGGTTATCGTAGGTGAATGCAAGCTGACGACACAAATCTTTCGGGTTCGTCAGAGTTCCCGCGTATTCTCCAATGGCTGGTGCTACCCGACCGTCAGGTAGCTGACCGCTGGCCGCGATTGACTCATCACGCTGCAACGACTGCCAGTAGTAGTGTATGTCCACACCATCACTGTGCTGAACAACCAAAACTCAGTGCATGGACCTTCCTGACGGCGGTCCAAATGTGCCAATTCCACATGAGGGGTGTTCTTGGCTTACGGCCACATCAAGAATCGACCTTCTAACACCTATATAGGCCTATATACCCATTAACAATAATCTATTAGCACTAATGTCGTTGTTGTTTTCACCATGCCACCTCAGGTAATTGACTAGCCATACTAGCACAAGTATGTGTAGCAAGCTATAGCTATTAGCGTCTGCCATGTTAATATCTAGGAGACTATCATGTAGGAAGAATAGACAATTATCAGTCGCAGTTGCCTTGCAAGGCGGCTCGATGATTAGGGCTTCTGCAAATATGTACCTTATATTAGAGGCAAAGTCATAGTAAAGGTTAACTGCCTTATAGAGTATTAACACTAGTGCTACTAGTCTACTAACAAGGAGATACTTGATGTATTATCTGCAAATAGATACGACATAAGCCGTAGAACATTATAGTAGCGACGTATTACCCTTAGCTATAAGAAGAAGCTTAATTAAGAGGAAGGGGAAAGGGAAGTATAGTAACTTATACTACTATTACGTAGTAAGTATAACAAAGGTAATACTCTGCATTATAGTAGGGAGAACCTATACATGCACTTTTAACATGCATACTAGACAGTTAGATAGTAGGGACACTTATAGTCTAATTACAGTATACTTACTACTTAATTATAAGAGTAATTGCCTTTTCTAAGCTGTATGGAGTGTTAACCCCTAGGGCTTTCAAGAGCGTAGTCGTCCTTTAAGGGTAAAGCGTAGTGTCCTTTAAGCTCCTAGACTAAACTAGGGCTAGTTAATTAATGACTATTACAAGATAGAGATGTTTGGAATTAGCATTTACGCTGCTATTAACATGTAGTCTCGCAATATCATGTAGATCTACATTAGCATTGTCAGACGCATGAAGCTAAGTATCCTTACATAATACTCTTAATGTATGCAGGAGTTCTTAATAGTACCTTAAATAATCTAGAGTGACAGGGGTCTTAAGACACTAGATCTAGCTAATGCTTACTTTTAGCTGTTACAAGAAGCTTGTAGGGACGTAGGCAAAGGCTGTTGTCTAGACGTAGAGGAGCTAGGCGATTAGCAAGAGGCTTAATTTATAGCAAGGGTAGTAGCTATAGCTAGCGACTAAGGGCTATTACTATTTGACAAGATAGATGACTCTAACAATCAAGATAAC
Organism: Teratosphaeria epicoccoides; assembly: GCA_021401465.1. Taxonomy (NCBI): domain Eukaryota; kingdom Fungi; phylum Ascomycota; class Dothideomycetes; order Mycosphaerellales; family Teratosphaeriaceae; genus Teratosphaeria; species Teratosphaeria epicoccoides. Next base: position 149,982 of record JADDMT010000047.1, read on the forward strand.
GACAACGACGACAACGAGCCCCTACGCTAGCTAGACATGTAGCATTACTAGCAAGCTAAGTAGCTAGTCTTTAGACCCTAGCCGCTACTAAGGAACAAGCTTACATTTGCTAGCTGTTATTAGTATAGGACAAGCAAGATAAATTAGCGCATTAAGGTATAGTAGGGCTAGCTCTTAAAGGCTAAGCTTAATTACTAGAGAGACTAGTTTCAAGTGCTTAAAGATAGTAGCTATTAGAGCAAAGACTACCTCTCTAACAAGATTACCTTTATTGTAGTCTACATGCCTATTATCTAGACAGCTGCTACTAAGTTCTTAATCTTGTAGAGGAACTACAAGATTCGCAGCTAACTACAGCGGCTACATTATGTGCTAGGGGTCCCTAATAATATAGATGTATATGCTATATAATATAAAAATATCTTGTAGTATAACAGAGTAATCTGACCTTTTAATAGGTACAAGATAGCGCTGCTTTCTGCTTATTACAGAGGTAGCGCTAGAGGTGCTCATAACCCCTAACGCTACTTAATTAGGGAAAGCATGTCTAAGCCTAACCCTGTAGGGGTACTATGAGGTCAGGAAGCCCCTATAGGGGTACTATAGGGTTAGCAACGTAGGGGCATCCTATGTCAAGCATTAATCCTACTTAGACGACATATAAGCTAACGTATGTATAAAGGACCCCCCTTACTATGTGTAGTAGAGTTACTACATACTAAGGGTAGGCATTAGAACCTATGCGGCTCTAATAGCCCCCTAGTATTAACCGTATTACTGCCCCTCCTCCTATAAGGATGTCCCTAGCCTTACTAAGTAATACATATAGAACGTATAGGGTACAGGATATAGCATACTTATACCGCGCAAGAGTAAATAGGTAGATAGCCTACATAACATGTGTTATATGTATACCTTAACATCTTCGTAGCAAATGTAAGACAGAGGTTACTAACTTAGGCAGGTTTTTAATCTGTCACATGTTAGGCGGCTTCATAACACCTTCGCTTCACATGCAGAGGATATCAGGAAACTACAAGTACATACTTTAGTTAATCTTTAGAATTATAGGGCAAGCATATACACTAGCTTCGCCAAGTAGCTTAGCCGTCCCTATTTAGTCGTGACTATGAAGAAACATGTCGTAGAACCTTAGGGCTAGTAGGAATATGTGCGGATAATCTGCGCATACCGCTTGAAATAGCAGGAGCGCGCTCCTAGCGCGGGTCTCGTCATATTTTCATGCTAGTAGACTAGCATGAGTATAGTTAGCGTACATGCGTAACAGCTACATTACCTGTTCTTGCATTATTTAGTCCCTATGTAAGTTAACTACAGGCAGGTACTCTACGCATGTAGTTTGAGTTACTAGCTTAACGGTTGTAGTAGGTAACAGGGCAGCTATTAGAGAGTATAAAAACCTTGTCGCTTTCCTAAACTTCCTGTTCTAAAACACTAACATTAACCTCTACTTCTACTTTGCTTAGCTTTCGCCTCGCTATACTAGCGTGTCTAAACCGGAGCTTCTTCTTCTTCAATTAATTAATCAAGATTAATTAACTACTCATCTTAGTAATAATAGCTTATATGCTACAGACTAAGTTCGTGTCTAAACCGGAGCTTCTTCTTCTTCAATTAATTAATCAAGATTAATTAACTACTCATCTTAGTAATAATAGCTTATATGCTACAGACTAAGTTTGAAACTACTCGCTCTGCCTGCAATCGTTACTTATGTCAACAATGCCTTAACAACCTTAGCAGCTAGGCTACACACATCTCTCCTCTGCGTGTTAGTAAGGCATCCCCTACCTGCAAGGTATGCGTGACCTATACTAACTAAAGCGTAGCCGAGATCTACGTTAGCAGATTTGATAAGGGTAGTGTCTACTACAACTATGTCAATTACTATAGCAAGTATCAAAAATGCCAAGAATCCCTAAAGAGGTGTATAGCAAGTACAACTAGCTCTGCCATAACATTAATGACTTCTAGGGTACGCGTAATAAGGGGATTACTAAAGGTACTCTAACTATGAACAGGCTATAGGCTAAGTACCGCAAGGTACTTGCCTACCTGCTTGGCGCCCTCTCGTGCTTCACTGTAACTACAAACCGCTTACATGGCGGCGTTCGCTTTAACTCTCTACTAACAGGCAAAAACGTTTGTCTAGGTCTAATCGTAGACTTAGTCTAGAAGATCTTGAAGGTGTTAACTATTAGGGTTAAGACCTTCGCCATAGTACGTATATAGTGCAGGTACCCTCTAAGGATAAATGCTAACTTTCTCTACTAGGCTAACGTTAGCGTCGAGGATTACCCGACTAGCCGCTAGCGTTAGCAACTTAGGGCCCTTGCCTCTATTAACAATGACTTTAAGATGTAGATGATCTACAAGAAGGTTATTAAGCAATTCACTATTCCTGCTGCTAAGGCTACGCCCTAGCGTTGTACCGCGAGGCAGCCTACCTCCGAGCTAGTCTAGAGGACTAAGCCGTAAGTTACTTAAATCCTGTTACATGCGTATAGCTAACACATTATAGCGCTACTACCTACGCTACCTCTACGCTACTATCTAAGAAGAAAAAGAAGGCTAGGGCTAAGATTAAGGTTAGTAACGAGGAAGCCGAACCTTCCCTACTTGTAATCTATACTACGTCTGCTAAGATGCTAAGGCACAAGCCTCTAAGCTAGATATTTAAGGATAAGGAGGATGACGACATTTAGGATACCTTCGATTCTAACGTAATTCCTGCGTACTACGATATTGCCGCACTAGTTGCGCCTAAGGAAGACACTAAGTTCGATGATGTTATTAACACTCATGTCAAGAAGCGCAAGATGACCTCGAGGGCCGAGCGCCATAGCTACAAGCGCGCCTAAGTCTCTTCGCCTTCTAATGCTAAGGATGAGGAGGAGGTAGTTGTTACGACTAGACGCGGTAAGGCTGTCGCTAGCTCTCTAGCTACTATAGGCTCTAAAGACAAGCTCCCTCGCAACCTACTAAAGAAGAAGATGCTAGCCTCTCTTTTTAGCGTTACTACTCCTGTTACTCCTAGTCGCCTCAGGGTGTTTAGTAGACCCCGTGTAGGTAGGCAGTCCTTAGCGGACTATAACAAGAAAGACTCTTCTACTTCAGGTTTAGTTAAAAAAGCCCTTAACTATTAGTCGCTAAGCATTAGCTACGAAGCTAATCTAAGCATGTCTCTTGTTCTCCTTAGGTTTATTCTAGGTGTACCTTTAGGCATTAATGATATATGAGTAGGGCGTTTGTTTCTCGTTGTTACTTCGCGCGTTATGCGCTACATACACGTGTTAAGAACTCTACTCTAAAACTCTTATCTTCCTACAAATTAACCTTCTTAAGCCCTACTTACGCCTCCTCCGCTCTTCGAACTCACAAATAGCTTCTAGAGCGTTCTTGTAGTCTTTAGCCAGAACCTATTATGTATACTTAGGTAGGTATCCTTTCTACTTTACTAGATAGTACATTACGCCTTTACGCTACATACTGTCCTTAATACCCTTAACTTCCTACTATTCGTTCTCTTCTGCTACTAGCATTAGATCTGCAGGCTCTTCGCCCTTACGCTGTACCTATAGTTCGAGTAGAGATACGTAGAAGACGTTATGCACATAATACAATAGTAGTAATAATAGCTAGTACGCCTACAAGCCTATTATGTCATGTATCTAGAAGGGTCTGACAAACCTTAGTGTCATCTTCTTACTTAGAAGTTTTAGCTTGAGATTCTTTGTTAATAGTAATACCTTCGTACTAACTGCATACTACATCGGTTTAGTACAGGCGTTATTATGTTTAATCTAGGATTCTGAGGCCTTTTTCTAGTATTCTATTAGCACTAAACGTACCTCGCGTATACGCTACGCTACTTCCGTAGCGGCTAGCACCCTCTCCTTAGAAGACTTGTCCTAAGGTAGTTCTAGGTGTATTTCTAGGTTAAAGCCATAAAGAATCTAAAATAGCGACATGCATATAGTAGCATACATGCTATTATTAACTACAAATTCTGCTATAGGAATTACGTTAGCCTAGGCATCCTAGTTCTTAGCGTAGTAGCACTAAAGGTATGATATAGATGTATATGCTATATAATATAGAAATATCTCGCAGTGTGACAGAGTAATCCGACCTTTTAGTAGGTATAAGATAGCGCTGCTTTCTGCTTATTACAGAGGTAGCGTTAAGGGTGCTTATAACCCCTGACGCTCCTTAATTAGGGAAAGCATGTCCGAGCCTAACCCTGCAGGGGTGCCGTAGGGTTAGCGACATAGGGGCGTCCTCTATTGACTACTAATCCTACTTAGATAACATATAAGCTAATGTATGTACGAAGGACCCCCTTGCTATATGTAGTAGGGTTACTACATACTAAGGGCGGGCATTAGAACCTATGCGGTTCTAATGGCCCCCTAGTATTAACCGTATTACTACCCCTCCTCCTATAAGGATGTCCCTAGCCTTACTAAGTAATACACGCGGAACGTATAGGGTATAGGATGTAGCACGCTTACACTACGCAAGGGTAAATAGGTAGATAGCCTATGTAACATGTGTCATGCATACACCTTAATACCTTCGTAGCAAGTACAGGGCGGAGGCTGCTAACTTAGGCGGGTTTTAATCTATTACATGTTAGGCGGCTTTGTAATACCTTCGCTTTACATGTAGATCGAGATATTAGGAGACTACAAGCACGTACTTTAGTTAATCCTTGAAATTATAGGGCGAGCATACGCGCTAGCCTCGCCAAGTAGCTTGGCCGTCCCTATTTAGTCATGACTATAGAGAACATGTCACAGAACCTTAGGGTAGTAGGAAGGTACGTAGACGCTCTACGCACGCTACTCGAAATGGCAGGAGCGTACTCCTAGCGCAGGTCTCGCCACATTTTCATGCTAGTAGGCTAGCATGAGTACAGTTAGCGCACATACGTAACAGCCGCGTTATCCGTTCTTGCATTATTAGGTCCCCTTATAAGTTAACTAAAGGCAGGTGCTCTACGCATGTAGTTCGAGTTACTAGCTTAATGGTTGCGATAGGTAACAGGGGGGCTGTTAGAGGGTATAAAAACCTCGTCGCTTCCTAAACTTTCCTGCTCTAAGATACTAACATTAACCTCCGCTCCTACTTCGCTTAGCTTGCGCCTCGCCATGTCTGCAGGTCTAAACCGGAGCTTCTTCTTCTTTAATCAATTAATCAAGATTAACTAACTCATCTTAGCTATAATAGCTTATGTGCTACAGACTAAGTTTGACGCTACTTGCTCTGCCTGCGATTGTCGCTTATGTTGACAATGCCTTAATAACCTTAGTAGCTAAGCTGCACACATTTCTCCTCTATGTGTTAGTAAGGCGTCTCCTACCTGCGAGGTATGCGTGACTTGTACTAACTAAAGCGTAGCCGAGATCTATGTTAGCAGATTTGATGAGAGTAGTGTCTACCGCAATTATGTTAACTATAATAGCAAGCATTAAAAATGCCAAGACCTCCTTAAAGAGGTGTATGGCGAGTATAACTAGCTCTACTATAACATCGATGACTTCTAGAGTATGCGTGACAAGGGGATTACTAAAGGCACTCTGACTATAAACAGGCTATAGGCTAAGTACCGCGAGGTACTCGCCTACCTACTTGGCGCCCTCTTATGCTTCACCGTAACTACTAACTATTCTTACGGCAGTGTTTGCTTCGACTCTCTGCTAACAGGCGAAAACGTTTGTCTAGGTCTAATCGCAGACTTAGTCTAGAAGATCTTGAAGGTACTAACTGTTAGGGTCGAGACCTTTACTATAGTACGCATATAGTACAGGTACCCTCTAAGTATAAATGCTGACTTTCTCCGCTAGGCTAACGTTAGCGTCGAGAAATATCCAACTAGCTGTCAGTGTTAGCAACTCGGGGCCCTTGCCTCTATTAACAATGACTTTAAGACGCGGATGATCTACAAGAAGGTTATTAAGCAATTTACCGCTCCTGCCGCTAAGGCTACGCCCTAGCGCTGTACTAAGAGACAGCCTGCCTCTAAGCCGGTCCTAAGGACTAAGCCGTAAGTTACTCACTCGAATCCTGTCGCGTGCGTATAGCTAACACATTGTAGCGCCGCTGCCTACGCCGCCTCGACGCTACTGTCTAAGAAGAAGAAGAAGGCTAGGGCCAAAATTGAGGTTAGCGACGAGGAAGCCAAACCTTCCCTGCTTGCGACCCGTACTACGTCCGTCAAGACGCTAAGGTACAAGCCTCTAGGCTAGATCTTTGAGGATGAGGAGGATGACGACGTCTAGGATACCTTCGGTCCTAACGTGATCCCTTCGCGCTATAGTGTCACTATACTAGTTACGCCTAAGGGGGACACTAAGTCTAATGATGTAGTCGACACTTGTGTCAAGAAGCGCAAGATGATCTCGAGGGCCGAGCGCGACAGCCGCAAGCGCGCTTAAGTCTCTTCGCCTTCTAATGCTAAGGATGAGGTAGTCGTTACGACTAAGCGTAGTAAGGATGTCGCTAGTTCTCTGGCTACTATAGGCTCTAAAGACGAGCTCCCTCGCAACCTACTAAAGAAGAAGATGCTAGCCTCTCTTCGTGGCGTTACTACCCCTGTTACTCATAGTCGCTTTGGGGTGTTTAGTAGACCCCGTGTAGGTAGGCAGTCCCTAGCGGACCGTAACAAGAGAGACTCTTCTGCTTCGGGTTTAGTCAGGAAGCCCCTAACTAGTAGTCGCTAAGCATTAGCTACGAAGCTAATCCGAGCATGTCTCTTGTTCTCCTTAGGTTTATTCTAGGTGTGCCTTTAGGTATCAATGATGTATAAGTAGGGCGTTTGCTTCTCGTTATTACTCCGCGTGTTATGCACTATATACACGTGTTAAGAATTCTGCTCTAAAGCCCTTATCTTCCTACGAATCGACCTTCTTAAGCCCTGCTTACGCCTCCTCTGCTCTTCGAATTCACGAATAGCTTCTAGAGCGTTCTTGTAGTCTTTAGCTGGAACCTATTATGTGTACTTAGGTAGGTATCCTTTCTACTTTACTAGATAGTACGTTGTACCCTTACGCTACATACTGTCCTTAATACCCTTGACTTCCTACTCTTCGTTCTATTCTGCTACTAGCATCAGGTCTGCAGGCTCTTCGCCCTCGCGCTATACCTATAGTTTGAGTAGAGATACGTAGAAGACGTTATGCACATGATACGACAATAGCAACGATAGCCGGTACGCCTGCGAGCCTATTGTTATAAGGGTAGGTGCCGATAGCAGGAAGGTAACTAGGTGTTAGACTCGCAGAGCTATAAAGAATATCGACAATGGCAATTGTCCTTGTAACTAACTATCCCCTAGGGAAAGGGAATTAAATTAAGCACGAAGCTCCTAACTGCCTATCCTAAAGCTATCCCTATATACTAGAGAGACAGAGTAGCTCTGTTAGATCTGTTAACAGACCTAACAGATCCGTGTCTGTAGATCTGTAGACTAATCCTACAGATCTAAGGGTCTGTCATTCTATGATAGATCCCTTCTTCCTTACAGGCCTGTAGATCTGTAGACTAACCCTATAGATCTAGGGATCTATCCTCACGTAATAGATTCTTTCTCCTATAACTATGCCTATGACTTATAGTACTCCTATGACTATACTATGACTCATAGCACTTAGGTCACTCATGATCCTGTGACTCATAGTACTCCTAACACTCATGACACTATCCCCCTCTTAGCCTAGCTTGTCCCTAAGCTACCTTATTAGTACAGGGTTTCTCTTGTCATTTCTTTTTGTGCTATAATGTCTTCTCTTTCTATATTACTGCCTTGTGTTATTCTAGACACTAACGCCCCTTTAACGTAGAAACGTAAACGCCGCGCGAATCGAATCTATCGTTAGGGCTAGGACAGCATAAAGTCCTGTACTTAGTGTCAAGAGTTAAAGCTTGTTTATTAGGTACACATTTCCTTAGGGAAATGTTTGTAATGTCACTTTAGTAACTTTTAGAGTTACGACGCGAAGGTAACAGAGGTTAAATAGAAGAAGTTAGGCGATTAGCAGAAAAGACTAATTACTAATCTCGATCGTGCAAAGGCGGTCCTAGCTAAGGCTTTGCAGAAAATGATAGAGGTGCATGCAAAGGAGATACGTCTTCGAAAATAGTTAGACGTAGTCGACTAGGAGGTCGAGGATAGTCGCGCTCTCGAGGAGCGTGAGATTAGGGAGGATAAGGCCGAGGAACAGGCTCTCTCGCAGGCTAGGTTTCTTCTTAACCTAGATCCTTTAGCGGGTCTCGCTCTTAGTCCTACAACATAGAGCGTAATAGAGGGTTTCACTAACGCCTTATATTAGGGTTTCCTGGATAGCGTGATAGCCGAGCCGATCGACAGCGTCCTGCAGGAGTCTAGTCGTGGCTTAGGATCTTCTTCCTAGGTTCGTTCCTTTCTCGAAACTTCGTATCTTTTGCTAACAGTTTTGCAGATGTTCTAGGGGTTCCTAGGTGTTCTCGGTACTCCTATATCCTTCCCATTTTACTAAGTACTCTCGCTGTCTGTCCTGCTAGCGAGTGTTGACAATCTTCTTAACAGTGTACTTAGGTTCTTCTACTTTAGGGTCGAGTAGTAAGGGTTCTGTTTACAGTGCGGCGTCTAGCGCTACTTATTCTAGCAGAGAGACATAGAACACAGGGTATATTCTCATCTGCTCGGGTAGCTGTAACTCAAAATTAACTGGTCCCTTCTTAGCCTTAATCTAGAATAGTCCTAGTTTTACAGCGTCTAGTTTTTTACTCGGCTTGTCTGATTTGATATGACGGCGGAGGAGATACACCTTGTCCCCCTCCTTTAGAATTAGTCCCTCAATTCTCTTACGATTCGCGTACTATGCCATGTTCTGCTAATAGAACTGTAGGTCGAGTCGTGCTTCTGTTTCTAGTCGGCGTAGATGTTCTACTCGTCTAAGTACTACTAGGTTCGGATTACTAGCTAAGACATCCGGAATGTCTTCTATAGCTGATCTATATGCCATCTAAAATAGCGAGAGTCCTGTCGACTCTACTAGCGTACTATTATACGCGAGCTATGCTATTAGCAACAACTCTACCTAGTTGTTCTAGTCCCTATTTACATAGGATCGAAGGTACTATTCTAACGTCTGATTTAGATGTTCTGTCTGTCTATCCGTCTAAGGGTAGAAGGAAGTACTTAGTCAATGTTTGACCTGGAATTGTCTCATTAGGGCTCTCTAGAAGTTAGAGGTAAACACGGATCCTCGATCCGTTACTAGGTCCTGTAGCATGCTATGTAGTGCTACTACCTATTTAATGAAGACATGCGCGATATCTTTAGTCTTAAAGTCTTCGTAGTAAGAGATAAACTTCCTAAACTTAGTAAATCGGTTAACTACTACTATGATCCTATCAAAGAACTCATTAGTAGCGGGTTCTCTCGACTAAGGTAGTTTAACGATAAAGTCCATAGCGAGCGATTCCTATGGCCGTTAAGGTACCTTAAGTAGTCGTAGTAGCCTATACGGTCTATGACAGTCATGCTTACTTTGTCGGCAAGTCACACATTAACAGACGTAGTCCTCGATTGCCTTGCTCATCCTAGGGAAGTAATATTCTTGTCAGAGAATTTGCTTCATTTTAGACACTCCTAGGTGTCCTGCCTAAGGTACGTCGTGTTAGAGGCGTAGTAGTTCCGATCGTAAAGACGTTAGCATGTATACTAATCCTTAAAACAGAAGGATTCTGTCTTCGTCTTCCTAATCCTCCTGTCCATTAATGTCGTCGCGGATAGCGAGTACAGTTAGGTTGTAGACTAGCGCGTTCTTCAGGTCGTCCTGAAACTCACTAGTCTATATGACAGTAGTAGCCGCAAGTCGGTTAACTCCTAGTATGCTATCGCTATTTTCCTAGAGAACAGCATGTTTCTCCTGCTTTACGCCCTTTATGTAGTCTGTCTAGCGGCTAAGTACATCAGCGCGTGCGTTATTAGTTCCCTTGCGATAGACGATCTTACAGTTAAAACTAGAGAGCTCCTTACTCTACCGAACCTGTCGTCAGTTTAACTCTTTCGTCGTTATGAAGTATCACAAGTTCTTATAGTCTGTGTAGACTGTGACCTAGTGCTTAGAACCTTCTAAGTAGACTCGCTAGGCCTTGTAGGCGTCTACTATAGCTAGAAGTTCTTTGTTATAGACGTCGTAATGGAGTTTAGGTCCAGACAATTTCCTTGAGTAGTAGGCGACTAGCTGTAGTCGTCTACTCGGTCCTAGTTAACTTAAGCATGCACCGAGTACTACGTCGGAGGCATCTGTTTCGACTGTGATAGGCTTATCTAGGTCGAATACAAGTAAGATTAGCTGATCTGTAAATCGTCGCTTAAGTTCCTTAAAGGCATTCCATTAGGCGTCGTCCTATACGAATAGTGTATCCTTTGTCGTAAGAGTCGTAAGTAGTGCCGTAATCTTCGAATAGTTTGCCACAAATCTCTAGTAGAAGTTAGCGAATCTAAGGAAGGACTATACTTCCTTAACATTAGTTAGCGTAGGCTACTCTTTTACGACTTAGACTTTCTTAGTGTCTATCTTGATTCTATTCTATGCTACTACGTAGCTAAGGAATTGTACTTTCCTGCTTATGAAACTTGCTCTTCTAAGGCTTGACCTTTAACCGGTAATCCTAGAGTTTCTGAAGTACCTTGCGTACATGAGTCCTATGCTCTTCGATCGTCTAGGAGTAGACGAGTATGTCGTCTAGGTATACAACTACAAAGATGTCGAGGTACTCTCGTAGCACATTGTTAATAAATGCCTGCTATGTAGCTAGGGCGTTTGTTAACCTAAATAGCATGACTATGTACTCGTAGTGTCTAAACCTAGTTCGGAACGTAGTCTTCTATTCTTCGCCTTCCTTAATTCGAATTTAGTTATACGCTCTAGGTATGTCGAACTTCAAGAACTATATTGCTCCTTACAGGCAGTCCTGTAATTCCGAGAGTAAAGGAAGCGGATAACTATTCTTTATCGTGATGTCGTTTAATCTACGATAATCTACGTAGAGTCGCTAGTCATTTTCCCCCTTAGGCACAAACAGGATTAGATATCCGGCTAGGGACTACGACTCGCAGATGAAGCCTTTCTAGAGGTTGTCTTCTAGGTACTTCTAGAGAATCTCTAGTTTCGCTACTAATAACAGGCGAACTAATTACTTCGTTAGTGTCTTGCTAGGGAGTAAGGGTATCCCGTGGTCCTACTCCTAGTGTTCTAGCAGAGCTTCTTAGTCGGGTTCTTCCTCGAAAAGAGTAGCGAACTCTTTATACTTATTAGGAACTATGAATTTGACCTTGACTTCTAATTGCGTTACTTTAACCTATAGGACGTTATCACGGGTAAACGGCGTATACACAGGGGTTCATGTAGTATTCAACAAGTACGATAGGGAGAGAGAGACTACCTGCTAGTTGTCTAGTCTTTTATGGCCGGCCTTGTTAGGGGTCGCGTCGCGTACTACGCATAGGCCCTAGCTTATGCCAAGACTTAGGGCCTCGCCCTTCACATTACCCCCCCCCCCCCCCTTCTTGTTCACAGCAAGGAATCCGTCAGTTTCCTTCTAGCACATAAAGCCTAGATCACGGCTAGGCTAACACAGCTTCCTAACTTCACTTCCCTTGTCTAAGTCTACTCTACTTTACTTCTTACACTCCCTGTTCTCCTGTGCCTACAGCCTAGCCTCTAACTAGTCCTGCTAGGTTCCTAGACTCTACTTCGCTTATTTAAATCTACTTTACCTTCCTACCTTCCTTTACTTCACTTCTATTCATTGCTATCCGAGCCATTATAGGGGCGCTCCTAGGCCCGTGCTAGTACGTCCCTTACTATATAAAAAGCGCCCTTCACTATCGCTCTTGCTTCCTTTCTCTTACATGCTTACGCCCCCCCCCCCCTACCCCTCCTTTCCCTACTTTCTGGCTTTTCCTCTAGGATTCCGGGTAATACTAACTAGAACTAGATAGCCCCTACTATCTACTACGTCGATTACGCCCTCTAGGGCGTAGATTGCATCCTACAGTTAGTATGTTCTAGAGTCCTCGTCGTTCTGCCTAGCTTTAGCTAATGAATCTGTTTAGTCTACCTGAGCCCGCGCCTGCTAGCAATACGCTAGCAAGCGCTTAAACTGCAAAGCCCTGTACGCGTTACTTAGTGTCTACGCAAAATGCTCTGCTAACCCCGCTAGCCCTGCCCTTGCCTACATCTCCTACGCCTCCTAGACCCGTTCCTAGGACGCTAACAGGTATGACCCGCTCCCTAGGGGGTTTTGCACGGCTGACATTACAATAGCGCCGCTACGTATAATGACCTATCAAAGGTCCTCAAGGCCTAGAGGGCCTTAGGGCCTTTGTAGTCAGCAGGTCTACTATCTAGGTATTTTCTATTAGTGTCCTCTATGATTACGCCACTAACCTCGAGCAGCGTTATAGCCTAGGAGGTCATAGGGACCGTAGGTGCCGCTGTCGCCTAGCAGGGCCTCCTGTAAGTTCATCCTATATTCCTTGTGTTTCTACGCGCTAATAGTTCGGAAGGTCTAGGGGCGTTCTACTAGCGCTTACCATAGGTAGGCAGCGGGAGAACGTTGCTAGTAAGGGCAAGAGCCCTCGTCAGCGTCAGTCTGGCGCTACTGCGTAGGGCCCCGACTAAGAGGCTAGGGACTCTAACAACAGCCTAGTTAGTAGGTCTAGGGGGTCTAGCGAGGGCCCCTTAGATGGCAGGGGGTCTGCTAGCGACCCTATCGCCACTAACAGGGGGGCTGGCCCCGCTAGCAGGGCCCCTAGTAACAATCCCGCATGATTGTCGCTAGGGTCCTCTATCCTCGGCGCGGGGGCCTGCGGCTAGGGGGGTTTTTTTTTCTTTTGTTATATATATAGTTACCTAATGTTAATTTTCCCCCCTCTAACTTTTGTCCTTTCTTAAACGCCTGTACTCCTTGTTACAAATACTAGACTCCCTTTACTAAGTCCTGTATCTCGTTTCCTTTTTCTTCTTGTCCTACCTCTCTCTAGGGCCGTCGTTGTTCTCCGCGCTTCCCTAAGTCTACTCGAAGCGGTCTATTACTTCGGTGTCTATTAGGTTTTCTAGGGGCTCCTATGTAGGTTTGTAGTACCCTGACTATTTTACTAGGACCTCGCGTCCTCTTCCCCTTCTCTTGTCCCTCGCGTAGAGTACCTCCTCTACTAACTACTCCTTGTGCGACTTAAACAAAAAGGGGTCTAGCTGTTTGTCGTCGTTCTCCTGCCTAGGCATAGGGTCTTTACCCGCTAGTCTTAGCAGGTTAGTATAGAACACTAGGTATATATTATTTAGGAGCCTAGTTAAGCAGATAGAGACTAGTAACAATACTTTAGCTACTATGTACTTCGCATGCTTAGCGTCTAAGCTTTTCTTAGGTCTCTCTGTAGTGTAGTTCTGCAGATCTAGCTAGACCTTGTTACTAACTTTATAAATTAGGGCGGGGTTTTAGCGTTTATTAGCGGACTCCTCCTGTTCTTGCATAGAGGCTGCTATTGTTACTTAGCAGATTCCCGTTATGTCCTAAATCTTTTCTACAAACGCCCTTGCCCTCTCGGCTGCTTTTAACAGGGTAGGCCTTACGGGGTCCTTAGTTAAAGGTATAGGGCCCTATGCTTTGTAGCTATAGGTAGTAAAGAAGGGGCTTATGCTAATTCCCGAATAATACCTCCTGTTTAGCGCTAGTTAAGCCACGGGGAGCTATCGCTTCTAGTCGGATTGCTTGTAGTTAATATAGTTCTAGAGGTACGCCTGCACCTCTTAGTTTAGGCGTTTAATGCCTCTGTCTGTTTATAGGTAGTACGCGGAGCTTAACTACTAGGACATGCCTATTCCTTTATAGAAGGTCGTCTAGAAGGTGCTAGTCTAGTTAGTGCCCTAGTTGCTCGTAATAGCTGTTAGCATTCTATGGTACTAGGCCTAGCAATCTATGAACTTCTCCGCGTATTCCTCTGCTTTTATGCTAGGCATTACCTGCAAAACTACGTACTTGTATAGGCAATCCTTAATAACCTACAGGTATCGACATCCCTCGGAATCGGGCAGGTCTGTCATGAAGTCTATTAAGATCTCCTAGAAGAATCTGTTAGGGACTAGTAACAGCTTTAGTAGTCTGTGCTTATGCTCTCTCTATACCTTATTACGACTGTAGTAGTCGTAGTTCCTCAGGAACTGCTAGACATGCTTAGATAGTAACAGCTAGTAGAAGTCGCGCCCTAGGATCATCGTCGTAGCGTCCTATCCTAGGTGCCTGTATACCGTAGTGTCATGTACAGACTAAATAAGCTTCGTCCTAAGCATGTCGTTACTTTCGTCCCTAGAGTCTAAGGTCTCGCCCCTAGGCTGACTGTCGTTTGCTCCTAGGACCTATAGTTTGTCGCGGTATCGCAGGAAGCCCCTCTTGTCGATCTTGTAGTCCCCCGCTTGTAGTTTTAGCCTCGCTCTAGCTAGTAGCGCCTAGGAGCCGCCCTTTACTACTTTTAATACTGTTAAGTACAGCTTGTCTTTCTCTACTATAGCTGCCTATAAGTCATTAAGTAATACGGTTGATACTAGGGGGCCATTAGAACCGCATAGGTTCTAATGCCTGCCCTTAGCATGCAGTAACCCTGCCACATATAGCAAGGGGGTCCTTTGTACATACGTTAGCTTATATGTCGTCTAAGTAGGATTAGTTGTCGACGTAGGACGCCCTTACGTCGCTAACCCTACGGTACCCCTACGGGGTTAGGCTCAGACATGCTTTCCCTAATTAAGGAGCGTTAGGGGTTATAAGTACCCTTAGCGCTACCTCTGCGATAAGCAGAAAGCAGCGCTGTCTTGTACCTACTAAAAGGTCGGATTACTCTGTCACACTACGAGATATTTTCATATCATATAGCATATACATCTATATTAGTTCTGCTTTCTCCCCCCTGCTTTACAGTCTAGCAGAGAATACTACAATATGTCTAGAGTACCACGAACTCGCAACTAACGCGTAGCAAGCGCTATCCTAAGCGCCCGCGATAGCGAAGCTAGCCTGAGTAACTAGCCCGTAGAAGTACCTACTACGAGCGACACTACATCGAGCGACAGTTCTACTAGAGGCTAATTACGCGGCAGACAAGGTAATAGACCCCCCGTATAGGGACCGCAGCTAACCCCGACTATTGACCTAGCCCTTGTAGCCATGATTGTCGATTAGGTCGCAAACCGCCTTGCGAACTAGAGCTAGAGCCGCACCGCTTCTAGCAGCGACAACAGCGAGGACGACGAAGACGTCGCTATGAGTAGTACTAATAAACTAGCAGACGAAGAAATCTAGCGAGATTTCACGCTAGGGACCCGCGAAGACAACTTACTAGGAGGTGTAGACTCTCCGTATATGCCCGCGAACCTAGTGCCTAAACTTAGGGCTATAGTAGGCTAACCGGGAGGTAGTTATAACGCACGCAACCTGAAGCTATTTAAGGGAGACACCTTAAAGGAGGCTCGAACTTTCTTGCAGGCGTGTAAGGCAGTTTTTGTGCTTAACCTATGTAGATATTCCATAGAGGGCAAACGAGTCGCCTTTAGTGTGATGTAGCTCGAAGAGGATAAGGAACCTCGTAACAATTAGCATAAGCGGTATAACCTTATGCAGGTCTATAACAGAATGTATATGTAGGCGGACTTTTGCTAGTTCTGTGTCGACTAGGTCGAGGATCTGACCTCGCTATACTCGAGAGACAGATGCTACCCTATACCGAGACGTAACGCGTGTAGCACTTGCTTGTCAAACTTAATGACAATCTTCAGAACATAATCATGACTTTCCATGAACTTCTAACAACTTGGCAAGACCTCGTGTCCCTTGCGACACGTATGGAAATCACCTTGAAGCGAAATGGAAAATCGGGCAGTAAGGATAATAAGCGTCTAAGCCCTAAAGACCTACTAAAGGGCCGCTATTACAAGCGCCCTAGGGGTCACGTCTAATGCGGTAGTTCATTCTAGAGGAGCAAGCCCTCCGAGCTAAAAGACGGTAGCGAGAAGCCTCTAAGTAGCTGCTACATCTGTAGAGCGAGGGACTACTAGGTAGCTCGCTGTCCTAAACGAAGTAATAGGAAGAAGGTAAGCAAGGTGTCCGAAACCTCCCTAGAGAGGAGGCGAAAGAAGGACAAGCCTAAGACAACCGAATAGCTACTACAGGTATCTAAGCTGTCTGTTACTAATAGTGTAGACTTGTGGCCTACCTAGCGCCTATCTAGTATAGTCTAAGTTAATAGCTCGCTTAAGCTAGTAGACTATATGTTAGATGACCTTGCGGAGGTTAACGTAATACCCTAGAGGGTAATCGTACGGCTCGGTTTGAAGCCGATCCTAGGAGCCCTGCTGCCTACTATGAAGTCCTTTCGGGGCGAAGGCGTAGCGGCTCGAGGCGCGTATAACGTGCGCCTCTAACTCGCGGACTCCTTAGGAGAAGTACGCGAGACTAACAAAGTCTTCTACGCTAAAGACGTTCCTAATAAGGAGCTCCTACTCGGCCGCCCTTAGCGCCACAAGTAGGGAGTCGTTGTTAATAGAGCTACTAACAACTAGTTCTATAGCTCTATAGGCGAAGTTCCTATAGTACGGATACGTGACGCACATAGCTTCTACAAGGACATGAAGAAGGTCTAATGCATGTATGCGGTCTACATATAGAACGTCAAGGAAGACATTACCCTTCTGCCTAAGTTAGAGGAATACGCCGATATTTTCGACGTAGAGGCTGCGGCCTATGCCCGGGCCCTAGACGCGGAACATGCGATTAACCTTAAGGAGGGTTATAATCCTCCGTATTAACCTCTGTACCCTTTGTTAGAATCGTAGCTCAAAACACTTCGAGACTACCTCTACAAGGCGCAAAGGAACGCGTGGATCCGACGAAGCGACAGCGAGGCTAGAGCGTTAGTTATGTTCGTCCTGAAGAAGGATAACACGCTCTGCCTATGCGTTAACTATAGGGGCCTTAACGCGGTAACCTAGAAGAACCGCTGCCCCCTACTACTTATTAGCGAGACGCTTGACCGCCTTAGTCGCGCCGCTATCTTCTTGTCTATCGACTTGAAGGACGCCTACTACTAGATACCGATCCGAAAGGGCGACAAGTAGAAGACTACATTCCGAACGTAGTATAGATACTTCGAGTATATAGTGATACTATTTAGCTTGACTAACGTACTAGTAACGTTCTAAGCGTATATCAACTAGGCCCTAGCTAGCCTCGTTGACACCTGCTACGTAGTATATTTAGACGATATACTAGTCTACTCTGACTCGAAGGAGGAGTATATTTAGTATCTAAGGATAGTACTCGAACGGCTCTACAAGTTCGCTCTATACGCGAACCTAAAGAAGTGCTTATTCCTGACAGATAGGATTAAGTTTCTTGGATACATTGTCTCTACGGAAGGAGTCATCATGGATAACTAAAGGGTGTCCATAATCGCGGACTAGCTGTAGCCGACTACTCTCTAAGAAGTGCAGGTGTTCCTAGGATTCACTAACTTCTATCGCAGATTCATACGATCCTACTCGAAGATCGTGGCTCCCCTCACAGCCCTCGCAAAGGGCGCGGTTTAAGGAAAAAAGCTAGGGATAGTGCCTTAGGAGGAGGCTTAGAGCAAGGCTTTCTCTAAACTTAAAGCAGCTTTTCAAACGGCGCCTATACTTTAGCACTTTGACCCTGCTACGAAGATCCGGATAGAGACTAATACTTCAAAATTCGTAATAGCCGCAATTATATCGTAGCTCTAGTCGCACGAAGGCAGTACGCGATAGTACCTAATTGCCTTCTAGTCGCGGAAGATACAGGGCGCTAAGCTTAACTATAAGACTCACGACTAAGAACTTTTAGCTATTATTGACAGCTTTAAGGAGTACCGACACTACCTCGAAGGCGTAGCGTACCCTATTAAGGTGCTTACTAACTATAACAACCTTCGCGGCTTCATGGGCATAAAGCAGCTAAGTAGTTAGCAAGCAAGGTAGGCGAGTTTCCTCGCTAGCTTTGACTTCCTTATCTAGCATCGTTCTAGAAAGACAAATCTGGCTAACGGTCCTTCGCGACGACTAGACTACGACACTAGGGAGGAGGGTGACTAACAGCTTCTCCCTACGCTGCAAACGAAGCTTGTAGTTTAGGGCGGCGATCTGTCGTTAGCTCCTCTTATAGGTTGACTACAGGTCTAATAGGGCCTCACGGCCTCTGCTAGTAACGAACCCTCCTATCTAGCAGTTGTAGCGACTATTTCTAGCTCGATCTATGCGGTAGTTAACTAGCTTACATGCGGTAAGTATGCGATGTCTAAAGAACCCTTTAAAGAAGTCTCGAGACTTATTTAGCAGTTGTAAGAGCGAGAACCAGAGTTAATTAATAAGGGTGTAGCCCTCTAGGACACCGCAGGTAGTCTAAAGTACTAGACCAAGTCAGGCGACTTGTAGTACTTTGACAATAGGCTCTACGTACCTGCTAACCGCGTACTCTGTTCGCAGCTCCTCTATATTCATCATGACAATGAACTCGCGGGCCATTTTGGCGCAGAGAAGACGAACGTACTTCTCGGACGTAAATACTAGTAGCCTACGCTAGAACAGGATGTCTCTGACTATGTCAAATCCTGCTAGACATGCTAGATTAGCAAATCTTGGCGCTATCGCCCCTATGGCGATGCTTAGGCGCTCCTACTACTAGAGAGACTATAGCAAGACTTGGCCATAGATTTTATCACTAATTTGCTGCTAGCAAAGTAGAAAGGCAATGTAGTTAATGCTGTCCTTGTAGTAGTCGACTAATACTCGAAGATAAATGTCTTCATCCTATATACGAAAAAGTGCACAAGTAGCAAGCTTGCGCGACTACTTCGCGACGAAGTCATATAGCGCTTTAGTGTCCCCCGAAGTATCCTATTAGATCAAGGTTCTGTCTTTACTAGTAAATACTAGCAAGAATTTGTGTTTAAGGCGCGTGTTAAGTACTGCCTAAGTATAGCATTCTATCTACAGACTAATAGTCAGACTAAACGTATGAGCTAGACTCTTAAGTAATACCTTCGGTGCTACTACGCTAAGAACTAGGATGCCTAGGCTGACGCAATTCCTATGGCGGAATTTGCAGTTAATAATAGCGTGCATGCTACTATGCGCATGTTACTATTTCAGATTCTTTATAGCTTTAACCTAGAAATACACCTAGAACCGCCTCAGGACGAGTCTTCTAAGGAGATAGTGCCGGCTGCCGCGGAATTAGCGCGGCGTATGCGCGAGGTACATTTAGTGCTAATAGAACACTAGAAAAAGGCCTTAGAATCCTAGATTAAACATAATAACGCCTGTGCTAAACCGATGTAGTATGCAGTTAGTACGAAGGTATTACTATTAACGAAGAATCTCAAGCTGAAACTTCTAAGCAAGAAGATGACGCTAAGGTTTGTCGCACCCTTCTAGATACATGACGCGATAGGCTCGCAGGCGTACCGGCTATTATTACTATTGTCGTATTATGTACATGACGTCTTCTACGTATCTCTACTCGAACTATAGGTATAGCGCGAGGGCGAAGAGCCCGTAGACCCGATGCTAGTAGCAGAAGAGAACGAAGAGTAGGAAGTCGAGGGTATTAAGGACAGTATGCGGCATAAGGGCATAACGTACTATCTAGTAAAGTAGAAAGGATACCTACCTAAGTACATACAATAGGTTCTAGCTAAAGACTACAAGAACGCTCTAGAAGCTATTCGTGAATTCGAAGAGCGGAGGAGGCGTAAGCAGGGCTTAAGAAGGTCGATTTGTAGGAAGATAAGGGCTTTAGAGCAGAATTCTTAACATGTATATGTAGCGCATAACGCGCGGAGTAACAACGAGAAGCAAACGCCCTTCTTATATATCATTGATGCCTAAAGGCATACCTAGAATAAACCTAAGGAGAACAAGAGACATGCTCGGATTAGCTTTGTAGCTAATGCTTAGTAACTACTAGTTAGGGGCTTCCTAACCGAACCTGAAGTAGAAGAGTCTCTCTTGTTACGGTCCGCTAGGGACTGCCTACCCGTATAGGGTCTACTAAACACCCCGAAGCGACTATGAGTGATAGGGGTAGTAACGCCACGAAGGGAGGCTAGCATCTTCTTCTTTAGTAGGTTGCGAGGGAGCTTGTGTTTAGAGCCTATAGTAGCTAGAGAACTAGCGACATCCTTACCGCGCCTAGTCACGACGACTACCTCATCCTTAGCATTAGAAGGCAAAGAGACTTAAGCGCGCTTGCGGCTGTCGCGCCTAGCCCTCGAGATCATCTTGCACTTCTTGACACGAGTGTCGACTACATCATTAGACTCGGTGTCCCCCTTAGGCGCAACTAGTATAGTGACACTATAGCGCGAAGGGATCACGTTAGGACTAAAGGTATCCTAGACGTCGTCATCCTCCTCATCCTTAAAGATCTGGCCTAGAGGCTTGTGCCTTAGCGTCTTGACAGACGTAGTGCGGGTCGCAAGCAGAGAAGGTTCGGCTTCCTCGTCGCTAACCTCAATTTCGGCCCTGGCCTTCTTCTTCTTCTTCTTAGATAGTAGCGTCAAGGCGGCGTAGGCGGCAGCGCTACAATGTGTTAGCTGTACGTACGCGACAGGATTCGAGTAAGTAACTTACGGCTTAGTCCTTAGGACCGGCTTAGAGGCAGGCTGTCTCTTAGTACGGCGCTAGGGCGTAGCCTTAGCGGCAGGAGCGGTGAATTGCTTAGTAACCTTCTTGCGGATTATCCGCGTCTTAAAGTTATCGTTAATAGAGGCAAGGGCCCTAAGTTGCTAACGCTAACAGCTAGTCGGATATTTCTTGACGCTAACGTTAGCCTAGCGGAGAAAGTTAGCATTTATACTTAGAGGGTACCTATACTATATGCGTACTATAGCGAAGGTCTCGACCCTAACGGTTAGTACCTTCAAGATCTTCTAGACTAAGTCTACGATTAGACCTAGACAAACCTTTTCGCCTGTTAGCAGAGAGTCGAAGCGAACACTGCTATAAGAACAGTTAGTAGTTGCAGTGAAGCACGAGAGGGTACTAAGCAGGTAGGCAAGTGCCTCGCGGTACTAAGCCTGTAGCCTGTTCATAGTCGGAGTACCTTTAGTAATCCTCTTGTTACGCGTACTCTAGAAGTCATCGATGTTACAGCAGAGCTAGTTGTACTTACTATATACCTCTTTAGGGAGGTCTTAGCATTTTTGATGCTTGCTATTACAGTTGACACAATTATAGTAGACACTACTCTCATTAAATCCGCTGACATAGATCTTAGCTACGCTTTAGTTAGTATAAGCCACGCATACCTCGCGGGTAGGGGACGCCTTACTAACACGCGGAGGAGAAATGTGTGCAGCTTAGCTACTAAGGTTGTCAAGGCATTGTCGACATAAGCGACAATTGCGGGCAGAGCGAGTAGCGTCGAACTTAGTCTGCAGCATATAAGCTATTATGGCTAAGATAAGTTAGTTGATCTTGATTAATTAATTGAAGAAGAAGAAGCTCCGGTTTAGACCCGTAGACATGGCGAGGCGCAAGCTAAGCGAAACAGGAGCGGAGGTTAATGTTAGTGTCTTAGAACAGGAAAGTTTAGGAAGCGACGAGGTTTTTATACCCTCTAACAGCCCCCCTGTTGCCTATCGCAACCGTTAAGCTAGTAACTCGAACTACATGCGTAGAGTACCTGCCTTTAGTTAACTTACAAGGGGACCTAATAATGCAAGAACGGATAACGCCGCTGTCACGCATGTACGCTAACTATACTCGTGCTAGCCTACTAGCATGAAAATGTGGCGAGACCCGCGCTAGGAGCGCGCTCCTGCCGTTTCGAGCGGCGCGCGTAGAGCGTCCGCGTACCTTCCTACTACCCTAAGGTTCTGCGACACGTTCTCTACAGTCATGACTAAATAGGGACAGCTAAGCTACTTGGCGAGGCTAGCAGGCATGCTTGCCCTATAACTTCAAGGATTGACTAAAGTACATGCTCGTAGTCTCCTGATATCTCGATCTGCATGTAAAGCGAAGGTATTACGAAGCTGCCTAACATGTGACAGATTGAAACCTGCCTAAGTTAGTAGCCTCCGCCCCGTACTCGCTACGAAGGTATTAAGGTATACGTATAACACATGTTATGTACGCTATCTACCTATTTACCCTTACGTAGTATAAGCGTGCTACATCCTGTACCCTATACGTTCCGCGTGCATTACTCGGTAAGGCTAGGGACATCCTCATAGGAGGAGGGGCAGTGATACGGTTAATACTAGGGGGCTATTAGAACCGCATAGGTTCTAATGCCTGCCCTTAGCATGTAGTAACCCTGCTACATATAGCAAGGGGGTCCTTCGTATATACGTTAGCTTGTATGTCGTCTAAGTAGGATCAGTTGTCGACGTAGGACGCCCCTACGTCGCTGACCCTATAGTACCCCTACGAGGTTAGGCTTAGACATGCTTTCCCTAATTAAGTAGCGTCAGGGGTTATAAGTACCCTTAGCGCCATGTCTGCGATAAGCAGAAAGCAGCGCTGTCTTGTACCTACTAAAAGGTCGGATTACTCTGTCATACTACGAGATATTTCCATATCATATAGCATATACATCTATATCAGATAGGCTATGCCGCTACATGACATTAGACTCGATATTATCCGAATCATATAGAACTAGTAGGCTTAGGCCTGCCCATAGATTAATAGAGTATAACACGTTAACTAGCTTTAGTATGACGAACTAGCCGACTGTATGCGACGACACCTAAGGAGACTACTAGTCGTAGCTTAACCTCATGCGCATCAGAAAGTTGTCCAAGAAATTATACCGTTTAGGGTAGAGTTCACGCCCTAGGGAGGCTACCTAACCTACGAAGGTATTCAGATTCTACGAGCGCTACGACTCTAAGTCTATTACTTAAAGATAGAGTACGCAAGAAACACGCAGGAACAGCGAGGCTAAGAGCGAGAACGACCTCTTAGGCTAGAAAACGATAACGCTTAGGAAAGAAGCCGAGACCGCACGATCCCTAAACTATTCCGTAAAGACAGTTATTTGGGAAACGACGAGGTCCGCTAGAATTAGACCTACGGACAGACTAGACAGGGCTGTAACGATGTGCCGCGATTGGCGCTAGATACGCGAACAACCTTAGAGTATAGGTACACATTAACGAGACGCTAGCTAGGGCCTTATTAGATTCAGGATGTACTAGAATCTTCATGACGCCGAAGTTCGCCAGGACAGCTAGGATAAAGCTACAGGCGAAGACGAATGCTTTCTTGCTACAAGCGATTAATAGAAAGCTAGTTACGTACAACTAAGGAGTAGTTGACAAAGAGACTAAGATAATGCCTCTGCGGATAGGACGCTACTAAGAGATGCTCTAGTTTGACATCACGGAGTCACTAGGCTTAGATGTAGTACTAGGGTTACTATGGCTAAGAAACGCTAACCCCTATATCGACTAGAAGAATAAGAGGATCTAGTTCCCAGAATTCTCAAGATCGATACCTCTACCTGTAGTGCACGACGTACTAGGCAAGATCGAAATATGTGCTATGACTTCAAGCGAGATAGTAGCCGCCATCAAGGATCTAGAACAGGAAGTACACGTCCTATAGGTTAAAGCAATGCAATCGGAAGTCAAGGTCGAATTCATAGTTCCCGATGAGTATAAAGAGTTCGCTACTCTTTTCAAGGAAGAACCCGACTAAGAAGCTCTGCTAGAACACTAGGAGTAGGACTACAGGATACCCTTACTCCCTAGCAAGACACTAACGAAGCAATTAGTTCGCCTGTTATTAGCAGCGAAACTAGAGATTCTCTGGAAATACCTAGAGTATAACCTCCGGAAAGGCTTCATCCGCGAGTCGTAGTCCCTAGCCAGATATCTAATCCTGTTTGTGCCTAAGGGGGAAGATAACTAGCGACTCTACGTAGATTATCGTAGACTAAACGACATCACGATAAAGAATAGTTATCTGCTTCCTTTGCTCTCGGAATTACAGGACCGCCTACAAGGAGTAATATAGTTCTCGAAGTTCGACATACCTAGAGTGTATAACCGAATTCGAATTAAGGAAGGCGAAGAATAGAAGACTGCGTTCTAAACTAGGTTCAGACACTACGAGTACATAGTTATGCTATTTAGGTTAACAAACGCCCTAGCTACATAGCAGGCATTTATTATCAATGTACTACAAGAGTACCTCGACGTCTTTGTGGTTATATACCTAGACGACATCCTTGTCTACTCCTAGACGATCGAAGAGCATAGGACTTACGTGTATAAGGTACTTTAGAAACTCTAGGATTACCGGTTAAAGGTCAAGCCTTAGAAGAGCGAGTTTTATAAGCAGGAAGTATAATTCCTTGGCTACGTAGTAGCATAGAATAGAATCAAGGTAGACACTAAGAAAGTCTAGGTCGTAAAAGAGTAGCCTATGCCGACTACTGTTAAGGAAGTATAGTCCTTCCTTAGATTCGCTAACTTCTACAGGAGATTTGTGGCAAACTATTCGAAGATTACGGTACTACTTACGACTCTTACGACAAAGGATACACTATTCGTATAGGACAACGCCTAACAGAATGCCTTCAAGGAACTTAAGTGACGATTTACAGATTAGCTAATCTTACTTGTATTCGACCTAGATAAGCCTATCATAGTCGAAACAGATGCCTCTGACGTAGTACTCGGGGCATGCTTAAGTTAACTAGGACCGAGTAGACGACTACAGCTAGTCGCCTACTACTCGAGGAAATTGTCTTGACCTGAACTCCGTTACGACGTCTACGACAAAGAACTTCTAGCTATAGTAGACGCCTATAAGGCCTAGCGAGTCTACTTAGAAGGTTCTAAGCACTAGGTCATAGTCTACACAGACTATGAGAACTTGCGATACTTCATAACGACGAAAGAGTTAAACTAACAACAGGTTTAGTAGAGTAAGGAGCTCTCTAGTTTTAACTGCAAGATCGTCTATCGTAAGGGGACTAATAACGCACGCGCCGATGCACTTAGCCGCTAGACAGACTACATGAAGGGCATGAAGCAGGAGAAACATGCTATTCTCTAGGAAAATAGCAATGGCACGCTAGGAGTTAACTAACTCGCGGCTACGACTATCACATAGACTAGTGAATTTCAGGACGACCTGAAGAACGCGCTAGTCTACGACCTAACTGCACTTGCTGTCCGCGATGACATTAATGGACAGGAGGATTAGGAAGACAAGGACGGAATCCTTCTGTTTTAAGGATTAGTATACATGCTAACGTCTTTACAATTAGAACTACTACGCCTCTAACATGACGTACCTTAGGCAGGACACCTAGGAGTGTCTAAAATGAAGCAAATTCTCTAACAAGAATATTACTTCCCTAGGATAAGCAAGGCAATCGAGGACTACGTCTGTTAATGTGTGACTTGCTAACAAAGTAAGTATAACTGTCACAAACTATATAGGCTACTACGACTACTCAAGGTACCTTAACGGCCATAGGAATCGCTCGCCATAGACTTTATCGTCAAACTACCTTAGTCGAGAGAACCCGCTACTAATAAGTTCTTCGATAGGATCATAGTAGTAGTCGACTGATTTACTAAGTTCAGGAAGTTTATCCTGTACCGCGAAGACTTCAAGACTAAAGATATTACGCATGTCTTCATCAACTAGGTAGTAGTACTACACGGCATGCTACAAGACCTAGTAACGGATCGAGGATCCGTGTTTACCTCTAACTTCTAGAGAGCCCTAATGAGACAATTCCAGGTTAAACATCGACTAAGTACTTCCTTCTACCCTTAGACAGACAGACAGACAGAACGTCTAAATCAGACGTTAGAATAGTACCTTCGATCCTATGTGAATAGGGACTAGAACAACTAGGTAGAGTTGTTGCTAATAGCACAGCTCGCGTATAATAGTACGCTAGCAGAGTCGACAGGACTCTCGCCATTTCAGATAGCGTATAGATTAGCTATAGAAGACATTCCGGACGTCTTAGCTAGTAATCCGAACCTAGTAGCACTTAGACGAGTAGAACATCTATGCTAACTGTAAACAGAAGCATGACTCGACCTGTAGTTCTATTAGCAGAACATGGCATAGTACGCAAATCGTAAGAGAATTAAGGGACTAATTCTAAAGGAGGGGGACAAGGTGTATCTCCTCTGCCGTCACATCAAATTAGACAAGCCGAGTAAAAAACTAGACACTGTAAAACTAGGACTATTCAGGATCAAGGCTAAGAAGGGACTAGTTAATTTTGAGTTATAGCTACCTAAGCAGATAAGAATACACCCTGTGTTCTATGTCTCTCTGCTAGAACAAGTAGCGCTAGACGCTACACTGTAAACGGAACCCTTACTACTCGACCCTAAAGTAGAAGAACCTAAGTACACTGTCGAGAAGATTGTCGACACTCGCTAGCAGGACAGACAGCGAGAGTACTTAGTAAAATAGGAAGGATATAGGAGTACCGAGAACACCTAGGAACCCCTAGAACATCTGCAAAACTGTTAGCAAAAGATACGAAGTTTCGAGAAAGGAACGAACCTAGGAAGAAGATCCTAAGCCACGACTAGACTCCTGCGGGACGCTGTTAATCGGCTCGGCTATCACGCTATCCAGGAAACCCTAATATGAGGCGTTAGTGAAACCCTCTATTACGCTCTATGTCGTAGGACTAAGAGCGAGACCCGCTAAAGGATCTAGGTCAAGAAGAAACCTAGCCTGCGAGAGAGCCTGTTCCTCGGCCTCATCCTCCCGGATCTCACGCTCCTTAAGAGCGCGACTATCCTCGACCTCCTAGTCGACTACGTCTAACTGTTTTTAAAGACGCATCTCCTTTGCATGCGCCTCTATCATCTTCTGCGAAGCCTTAGCTAGGACCGCCTTCGTACAATCGAGATCGGCAATTAGTCTTTTCCGCTAATCGCCTAACTTCTTCTATTCGACCTCTGTCACCTTTGCGTCGTAACTCTGATAGTTACTAAAGTGACATTACGAACATTTCCCCAAGGAAATGTGTACCTAACAAACAAGCTTTAACTCTTGATACTAAGTGCAGGACTTCATGCTGTCCTAGCCCTAACGATAGATTCGATTCGCGCGGCGTTTGCGTTTCTGCGTTAATAGGGCGTTAATGTCTAGAATGACACAAGGTAGTAATGTAGAAAGAGAAGACATTACAGCACAAAAAAGAAATGACAAGAGAAACCCCGCACTAATAAGGTAGCTTAGGGACGAGCTAGGCTAAGAGGGGGATAGTGTCATGAGTGTCAGGAGTACTATGAGTTATAGGCATAGTCATAGGAGAAAGGATCTGTCACGTAAGGACAGATCCCTAGATCTGTAGGGTTAGTCTATAGATCTATAGGCCTACAAGGGAGAAGGGATCTGTCGTAGGATGACAGACCCTCGGATCTATAGGGTTAGTCTATAGATCTACAGACATAGATCTGTCGGGTCTGTCGACAGATCTAACAGAGCTGCTCTGTCTCTCTAGTATATAGGGATAGCTTCAGGACAGGCAGTTAGGAGCTTCGTGCTTAATTCTTAATTTAATCCTCTCTTGCTTAGAGGAGAGTCAGTTACAAGGTTAACTGCTATTGTCGATATTCTTTACAGCTCTGCGAGTCTAACACCTAATCCCCTTCCTGCTATTAGCACCTACCCTTATGACAGTACCCTAGCCAAAACAAGGCACAGTCGATCTGTGCACTAAGGGGTACACCTTCTAGTATGACAGTCCTAAGGTAACAGGAGCTAGAAGAAGAAGAAGGAGGTTCGGACGATAACTACGAGCTTGTTAAAGCCGTCATTCCTGATTCCGAAGAAGACGAGAGCATAGAGCGATAGGCTATGCCGCCGCATGACATCAGACTCGATATTATCCGAATCATACAGAACTAGTAGGCTTAGGCTTGCCTATGGATTAATAGAGTACAACATGTCGACTCGCTTTAGTATGACGAACTAGCCGACTATATGCGACGATACCTAAGGAGACTACTAGTTGTAGCTTAACCTCACGCGCATTAGAAAGTTGTCTAAGAAATTGTACTGTTTAGGGTAGAGTTTACGCCCTAGGGAGGCTACCTAACCTACGAAGGTATTTAGATTCTACGACCGCTATAACTCTAAGTCTACTACTTAAAGATAGAGTACGCAAGAAACGCGTAGGAACAGCGAGGCTAAGAGCAAGAACGACCTCTTAGGCCAGAAATTGGTAACGCTTAGAGAATAGTAAGCTAAGACCGCACGATCCCTAAACTAGTCCGTAAAGACAGTTATTCAGGAAACGACAAGGTCCGCTAGAATTAGACCTACAGACAGACTAGACAGGGCTACAACGATGTGCCGCGATCGGCGCCAGATACGCGAACAACCTTAGAGTATAGGTACACATTAACGAGACGCTAGCTAGGGCCTTAATAGATTCAGGATGTACTAGAATCTTCATGACGCCTAAGTTTGCTAGGATAGCTAGGATAAAGCTATAGGCGAAGATAAATGCTTTCTCGCTACAAGCGATTAATAGAAAGCTAGTCATGTATAACTAAGGAGTAGTTAACGAAGAGACTAAGATGATGCCTCTGCGGATAGGACGCTACTAAGAGATGATCTAGTTTGACATCATAGAGTCACGAGGCTCGGATGTAGTACTAGGGTTACTATAGCTAAGAAACGCTAACCCCTATCTCGACTAGAAGAATAAGAGGATCTAGTTCCCGGAACTCTTAAGATCGATACCTCTACCTGTAGTACACGACGCACTAGGTAAGATCGAAATATGTGCTATGACTTCAAGCGAGATAGTAGCCGCTATCAAGGATCTAGAACAGGAAGTACATGTCCTATAGGTTAAAGCAACGCAATTAGAAGTCAAGGTCGAATTCACAGTTCCTGATAAGTATAAAGAGTTCGCTACTCTTTTCGAGGAAGAACCCGACTAAGAAGCTCTGCTAGAACACTAGGAGTAGGACTACAGGATACCCTTACTCCCTAGCAAGACACTAATGAAGCAACTAGTTCGCCTATTGTTAGCGGCGAAACTAGAGATTCTCTGGAAATACCTTGAAGACAACCTCTAGAAAGGCTTCATCCGCGAGTCGTAGTCCCTAGCCAGATATCTAATCCTGTTTGTGCCTAAGGGGGAAATTAACTAGCGACTCTGCGTAGATTATCGTAGATTAAACGACATTACAATAAAGAATAGTCACTACTTCCTTTGCTCTCGGAATTGCAGGACCGCCTACAAGGAGTAATATAGTTCTCGAAGTTTAACATACCTAGAGCGTATAACCGAATTCGAATTAAGGAAGGCAAAGAATAGAAGACTACGTTCCGAACTAGGTTCGGACACTACGAGTACATGGTCATGCTATTTAGGTTAACAAATGCCCTAGCTACATAGCAGGCATTTATTAACAATAAGCTACGAGGGTACCTTGACCTCTTCGTAGTTGTATACTTAGACGATATCCTTGTCTACTTACGGACAATCGAAGAACATAGGACTTATGTGCGTAAGGTGCTTCAGAAACTCTAGGATTACTAGTTAAAGGTTAAGCCTCAGAAGAGCGAGTTTCATAAGCAGGAAGTCTAATTCCTTGGCTACGTAGTAGCATAGAATAGAATCAAGATAGACACTAAGAAAGTCTAAGTTGTGAAAGAGTAGCCTATGCTAACTAATGTTAAGGAAGTATAGTCCTTCCTTAGATTCGCTAACTTCTACTAAAGATTTGTGGCAAACTATTCGAAGATTACGGCACTACTTACGACTCTTACTACGAAGGATACACTATTCGTGTAGGACAACGCCTAACGGAATGCCTTTAAGGAACTTAAGCGGCGATTTACAGATTAGCTAATCTTACTTGTATTCGACCTAGATAAGCCTATCATAGTCGAAACAGATGCCTCTGACGTAGCATTCAGGGCATGCTTAAGTCAACTAGGACCAAGTAGACGACTGCAGCTAGTCGCCTACTACTTGAGGAAATTGTCTAGACCTAAACTCTATTATGACATCTACAACAAAGAACTTCTAGCTATAGTAGACGCCTATAAGGCCTAGCGAGTCTACTTAGAAGGTCCTAAGCACTAGGTCACGGTCTACACAGACTATGAGAACTTGCAATACTTCATAACGACGAAAGAGTTAAACTGACAACAGGTTTAGTAGAGTAAGGAACTCTCTAGTTTTAACTGCAAGATCGTCTATCGTAAGGGGACTAATAACGCACGCGCCGATGCACTTAGCCGCTAGACTAACTACATGAAGGGCGTGAAGCAGGAGAAACACGCTATTCTCCAGGAAAATAGCGATAGCACACGAGGAGTTAACTGACTCGCGGCTATGTGATACGGTTGATACTAGGGGGCCATTAGAGCCGCATAGGTTCCGATGCCTGCCCTTGGCATGCAGTGACCCTGCTACACATAGCAAGGGGGTCCTTCGTACATACGTTAGCTCGTATGTCGTCTAAGTAGGATCACTTGTCGACGTAGGACGCCCCTACGTCGCTAACCCTACGGTACCCCTGCGGGGTTAGGCTCAGACATGCTTTCCCTAATTAAGGAGCGTCAGGAGTTATAAGCACCCTTAGCGCTACCTCTGCAATAAGCAGAAAGCAGCGCTGTCTTATACCTACTAAAAGGTCGGATTACTCTGTCACACTACAAGATATTTTCATATCATATAGCATATACATCTATATTAGTTCTGCTTTCTCCCCCCTGCTTTGCAGTCTAGCAGAGAATACTACAATATGTCTAGAGTACTACGAACTCGCAACTAACGCATAGCGAGCGCTATCCTAAGCGCCTGCGATAGCGAAGCTAGCCCGAGTAACTAGCCCGCAGAAGTACCCGCTACGAGTGACACTACATCGAGCGACGGTTCTGCTAGAGGCTAATTACGCGGCGGACAAGGCAATAGACCCCCTGCATAGGGACTATAGCAAACCCCGACTATTAACCTAGCCCTTGTAGCCATGATTGTCGATTAGGTCGCGAACTGCCTTACGAACTAGAGCTAGAGCCGCACCGCTTCTAGTAGCGACAACGGCGAGGACGACGAAGACGTCGCCATAAGTAGTACTAATGAACTAGCGGACGAAGAAATCTAGCGAGATTTCACGCTAGGGACCTACGAAGACAACTTACTAGGAGGCGCAGACCCTCCGCGTGTGCCTGCGAACCTAGTGCCTAAATTCAGGGCCATAGTAGGCTAACTAGGAGGTAGTCGTAATGCACGTAACCTAAAGCCGTTTAAGGGAGACACCTTAAAGGAGGCTCGAACTTTCTTGCAGGCGTGTAAGGCAGTTTTCGTGCTTAACCTATGCGGATATTCTATGGAGGGCAAACGAGTCGCCTTTAGTGTAATGTAGCTCGAAGAGGATAAGGAACATCGTAACAACTAGCATGAGTAGTATAACCTTATGCAGGTCTACGACAGAACGTATACGTAGGCAGACTTTCGCTAGTTCTATGTCGACTAGGTCGAGGATCTAGGGAATCGCGCCCTTACTATGTCTGTCGAGTATAAGAAGGCTAAGTAGGGGAAGGGACAAACAACCTCTAGCTTCGCTACCTACCTCGCTACACTCGAGGGACAGATGCTACCCTATACTAAGACGTAACGCGTATAGTACTTACTCGTTAAACTTAATGACAATCTTCAGAACATAATCATGACTTTTCATGAACTTCCGACAACTCGGCAAGACCTCGTGTCCCTTGCGACACGTATGGAAATCACCTTGAAGCTAAATAGAAAATCGGGCGGTAAGGACAACAAGCGTCTAAGTCCCGAGGACCTACTAAAGGGCCGCTATTACAAGCGCCCTAGGGGTCACGCCTAACGCGGTAGTTCATTCTAGAGGAGCAAGCCCTCCGAGCTAAAAGACAGTAGCAAGAAGCCTCTAAGTAGCTACTACATCTGTAGAGCGAGGGACTACTAGGCGGCTCGCTATCCTAAACGAAGTAATAGGAAGAAGGTAAGCAAGGTGTCTAAAACCTCCCTAGAGGGGAGGCGAAAGAAGGACAAGCCCGAGACAACCGAATGGCTACCGCGGGTATCTAAGCTATCTGTCACTAATAGTGTAGACTCGTGGCCTGCCTAGCGCCTATCCGGTGCGGTCTAAGTTAATGGCTCGCTTGAGCTAGTAGACTGTATGTTAGATAACCTTGCGGAGGTTAACGTGATACCCTAGAGGGTAATCGTACGGCTTAGTTTGAAGCTAATCCTAGGAGCCCTAGTGCCTACCATGAAGTCCTTTTAGGGCGAAGGCGTAGCGGCTCGAGGCGCATACAACGTGCGCCTCTAACTCGCGGACTCCTTAGGAGAAGTGCGCGAGACTAACGAAGTCTTCTACGCCGAAGACATTCCTAATAAGGAGCTCCTACTCGGCCGCCCTTAGCGCTACAAGCAGGGAGTCGTTGTTAATAGAGCTACTAACAACTAGTTCTACGGCTCTATAGGCGAAGTTCCTGTAGTGCGGATGCGTGACGCACATAGCTTCTACAAGGACATGAAGAAGCTCTAATGCGTGTATGCGGTCTGCATACAGAACGTCAAGGAAGACGTTACCCTTCTGCCTAAGTTAGAGGAATACGCCGATATTTTCGACGTAGAGGCTGCGGCCTATGCCTAGGCCCTAGACGCGGAACATGCGATTAACCTTAAGGAGGGTTACAATCCTCCGCATTAACCTCTGTACCCTATGTCAGAATCGTAGCTCGAAACACTTCGAGACTATCTCTACAAGGCGCAAAGGAACGCGTGGATCCGACGAAGCGACAGTGAGGCTAGAGTGTTAGTTATGTTCGTCCCGAAGAAGGATAACACACTCCGCCTATACGTTAACTATAGGGGCCTTAACGCGGTAACCTAAAAGAACCGCTGCCCCCTACTACTTATTAGCGAGACGCTTGACCGCCTTAGTCGCGCCGCCATCTTCTCGTCTATCGACTTGAAGGACGCCTACTACTAGATACTAATCCGAAAGGGCAACAAGTAGAAGACTACATTCCGAACGCAGTATAGACACTTCAAGTATACAGTGATGCCATTTAGCTTGACTAATGCACTAGCGACGTTCTAAGCGTATATTAACAGGGCCCTAGCTAGCCTCGTTAACACCTGCTACGTAGTATATTTAGACGATATACTAGTCTACTCCGACTTAAAGGAGGAGCATATTCGGCATCTAAGGATAGTGCTTAAATAGCTCCGCAAGTTCGCTCTGTACGCGAACCTAAAGAAGTGCTTATTCCTAACAGATAGGATTGAGTTTCTCGGATACATCGTCTCTACAGAAGGAGTCATCATAGATGACTAAAGGGTATCTGCAATTACGGAGTAGCCGCGGCTAACTACCCTCTAAGAAGTGTAGGTGTTCCTAGGATTTACTAACTTCTATCGCAGATTTATACGATCCTACTCGAAGATCGTGGCTCCCCTCACGGCCCTCGCAAAGGGCGCGGTTTAAGGAAAAAAGCCAGGGATAGTGCCTTAGGAGGAGGCTTAGAGCAAGGCTTTCTCTAGACTTAAAGCAGCTTTCTAAACTACGCCTATACTTTAGCACTTTAACCCCGCTACGAAGATCCGAATAGAGACTAATACGTCAAAATTCGTAATAGCCGGAATTATATCGCAGCTCTAGTCGCACGAAGGCAGTACGCGATAGTGCCTGATTGCCTTCTAGTCGCGGAAGATGCAAGGCGCTAAGCTTAACTACAAGACTTACGACCAAGAGCTTTTAGCTATTGTTGACGGCTTCAAGGAGTACTAACGCTACCTCGAAGGCGTAGCGTACCCTATTAAGGTGCTTACTAACTATAACAATCTTCGCGGCTTCATGGGAGTAAAGCAGCTAAGTAGTCGACAAGCAAGGTAGGCGACTTTCCTCGCTAGCTTTAACTTCGTTATCTAGCATCGTTCTAGAAAGACGAATCTGGCTGATAGTCCCTCGCGATGACTAGACTACGACACTAGAGAGCAGGGTGACTAATAGCTTCTCCCTACGCTGCAAACAAAGCTTGTAGTTTAGGGTAGTAATCTGTCGTTAGCTCCTCTTATAGGTTGACTGCGGGTCTAATAGGGCCTCATAGCCTCCGCTAGTAACGAACCCTCCTATCTAGCAGTTATAGCGACCGTGTCTAGCTCGATCTGTGCGGTAGTTAACCGGCTTACATGCAGTAAGCATGTAATGTCTAAAGAACCCTTTAAAGAAGTCTCGAGACTTATTTAGCGGTTGTAAGAGCGAGAACCGGAGTTAATTAATGAGGGTGTAGCCCTCTAGGACACTACAGGCGGTCCGAAGTACTAGACCAAGTCAGGCGACTTGTAGTACTTTAATAATAGGCTCTACGTACCTGCTAACTGCATACTCCGTTCGCAGCTCCTCTGTATTCATCATGACGATGAATTCGCGGGCCATTTTAGCGCAGAGAAGACAAACGTACTTCTTAGACGCAAATATTAGTAGCCTACGCTAGAACAGGATGTCTCTGACTATGTCAAATCCTGCTAGACGTGCTAGATTAGCAAATCTCGGCGCTATTGCCCCTATGGCGATACTTAGGCGCTCCTACTACTAGAGAGACCATAGCAAGACTTGACCATGGATTTTATCACTAATTTGCCGCTAGCAAAGTAGAGAGGCAATGTAGTTAATGCTGTCCTTGTAGTAGTCGACCGATACTCTAAGATGAATGTCTTCATCCTATGTACGAAAAGGTACACAAGTAGCGAGCTTGCGCGACTACTTTGCGACGAAGTTATATAGCACTTTAGTGTCCCCCGAAGTATCCTATTAGATCGAGGTTCTGTCTTTACTAGTAAATACTAGCAAGAATTTGTGTTTAAGGCGCGTGTTAAGCACTACCTAAGTATAGCATTCTATCTACAGACTAATAGTTAGACTAAACGTATGAACTAGACTCTTAAGTAGTACCTTTAGTGCTACTACGCTAAGAACCAGGATGCCTAGGCTAACGTAATTCCTATAGCGGAATTTGTAGTCAATAATAGTGTGCATGCTACTATGCGCATGTCGCCATTTCAGATTCTTTATAGCTTTAATCCGGAAATATACCTAGAACCGCCTTAGGACAAGTCTTCTAAGGAGAGGGTGCCAGCCGCCGCGGAATTAGCGCGGCGTATGCGCGAGGTACATTCGGTGCTAATAGAACACTAGAAAAAGGCCTCAGAATCCTAGATTAAACATAATAACGCCTATGCTAAACTAATGTAGTACGTAGTTAGTACGAAGGTATTACTGTTGACGAAGAATCTTAAGCTGAAACTTCTAAGCAAGAAGATGACGCTAAGGTTCGTCGGACCCTTCTAGATATGCGACGCGATAGGCTCGCAGGCGTACTAGCTATTGTTGCTATTGTCGTACTATGTACATAACGTCTTCTACGTATCTCTACTCGAACTATAGGTACAGCGCGAGGGCGAAGAGCCCGCGGACCTGATGCTAGTAGCAGAAGAGAACGAAGAGTAGGAAGTCGAGGGTATTAAGGACAGTATGCGGCGTAAGGGCGTAACGCACTATCTAGTGAAGTAGAAAGGATACCTACCTAAGTACATATAATAGGTTCTGGCTAAAGACTACAAGAACGCTCCGGAAGCTATTCGTGAATTCGAAGAGCGGAGGAGGCGTGAGCAGGGCTTAAGAAGGTCGATTCGTAGGAAGATGAGGGTTCTAGAGCAGAATTCTTAACATGTGTATGTAGCGCATAACGCGCGAAGTGACAACAAGAAGCAAACGCCCTACTTATACATCATTAATGCCTAAAAGCACACCTAGAATAAACCTAAGAAGAACAAGAGACATGCTTAGATTAGCTTCGTAGCTAATGCTTAGCAACTACTAGTCGGGGGCTTCCTAACTGAACCCGAAGCAGAAGAGTCTTTCTTGTTATAGTCCGCTAGGGACTGCCTACCTGTACGGGGTCTACTAAACACCCTGAAGCGACTATGAGTGACAGGAGTAGCAACGCCACGAAGGGAGGCTAGCATCTTCTTCTTTAGTAGGTTGCGAGAGAGCTCATCTTTAGAGCCTATAGTAGCCAGAGAGCTAGCGACACCCTTACCGCGCCTAGTCGCGACGACTACCTTATCCTTAGCATTAGAAGGCGAAGAGACTCAAGCGCGCTTACGGCTGTTACGCTCGGCCCTCGAGCTTATCTTGCGCTTCTTAACACGAGTGTCAACTACATCATTAGACTTAGTGTCCCCCTTAGGCGTAACTAGTACGGTGACACTATGGCGCGAAGGGATCACGTCAGGACTAAAGGTATCCTAGACGTCGTCATCCTCCTCATCCTCAAAGATCTGGCCTAGAGGCTTGTGCCTTAGCGTCTTGACAGACGTAGTGCGGGTCGCAAGCAGGGAAGGTTCGGCTTCCTTGTTACTAACCTTAATTTTAGCCCTAGCCTTCTTCTTCTTCTTAGATAGTAGCATCGAGGCGGCGTAGGCGGCAGCGCTACAATGTGTTAGCTGTACGCACGCGACAGGATTCGAGTAAGTAACTTACGGCTTAGTCCTTAGGACTAGCTTAGAGGCAGGCTGTCTCTCGGTACGGCGCTAGGGCGTAGCCTTAGCAGCAGGAGCGGTGAATTGCTTGATGACCTTCTTGCGGATTATCCGCGTCTTAAAGTCATTGTCAATAGAGGCAAGGGCCCCGAGTTGCTGACGCTAACAGCTAGTCGGATATTTCTCGACGCTAACGTTAGCCTAACGGAGAAAGTTAGCATTTATACTTAGAGGGTACCTACACTATATGCGTACTATAGCGAAGGTCTCGACCCTAACAGTTAGTACCTTCAAGATCTTCTAGACTAAGTCTGCGATTAGACCTAGACAAACGTTTTCGCCTGTTAGCAGAGAGTCGAAGCGAACACTGCTGTAAGAACGGTTAGTAGTTGCAGTAAAGCATGAGAGGGCGCCGAGTAGGTAGGCGAGTGCCTCGCGGTACTTAGCCTATAGCCTGTTCATAGTCAGAGTACCTTTAGCAATCCCCTTGTTACGCGTACTCTAGAAGTCATCGATGTTACGGCAGAGCTAGTTGTACTCGCTATATACCTCTTCAGGGAGGTCTTGGCATTTTTGATGCTTGCTATTATAGTTGACATAATTGCGGTAGATACTGCCCTCATTAAATCTGCTAACGCAGATCTCGGCTACGCTTCGGTTAGTATAAGTCACGCATACCTCGCGGGTAGGGGACGCCTTACTAACACGCGGAGGAGAAATGTGTGCAGCTTAGCTACTAAGGTTATCGAGGCATTGTCGACATAAGCGACGATTGTAGGCAGAATAAGTAGCGTCGAACTTAGTCTGCAGCATATAAGCTATTATAGCTAAGATGAGTTAGTTGATCTTAATTAATTAATTAAAGAAGAAGAAGCTCTAGTTTAGACCTGTAGACACGGCAAGGCGCAAGCTAAGCGAAGTAGGAGCGGAGGTTAATGTTAGTGTCTTAGAACAGGAAAGTTTAGGAAGTGACGAGGTTTTTATACTCTCTAACAGCCCCCCTGTTGCCTATTGCAACTGTTAAGCTAGTAACTCGAACTACATGCGCAGAGTACCTGCCTTTAGTTAACTTAGGAGAGGACCTGATAATGCAAGAACAGATAACGCGGCTGTCACGCATGTGCGCCGACCGTACTCGTGCTAGCCTACTAGCATGAAAATGTGGCGAGACTCGCGCTAGGAGCGCGCTCCTGCTGTTTCGAGCGGCGCGCATAGAATGTCCGCGTACCTTCCTACTACCCTAAGGTTCTGCGACACGTTCTTTATAGTCACGACTAAATAGGGACAGCCAAGCTACTTAGCGAGGCTAGCGCGCATGCTTGCCCTATAATTTTAAGGATTAACTAAAGTACGTACTTATAGTTTCCTGATATCTTAATCCGCATGTAAAGCGAAGGTATTACGAAGCTACCTAACATGTAACAGGTTAAAACCCGCCCGAGTTAGCAGCCTCCGCCTCGTACTCGCTACGAAGGTGTTAAGGTATACGCATGTGATATAGATGTATGTGCTATATGATATGAAAATATCTCGCAGTGTGACAGAGTAATCCGACCTTTTAGTAGGTATAAGACAGCGCTGCTTTCTGCTTATCGCAGAGGTAGCGCTAAGGGTGCTTATAACCCCTGACGCTCCTTAATTAGGGAAAGCATGTCCGAGCCTAACCCCGTAGGGGTACCGTAGGGTTAGCGACGTAGGGGCGTCCTACGTCGACAACTGATCCTACTTAGACGACATACAAGCTAACGTATGTACGAAGGACCCCCTTGCCATATGTGGCAGGGTCACTGCATGCTAAGGGCGGCCATTAGAACCCATGCGGTTCAAATGGTCCCCTAGTATCAACCGTATCACTGCCCCTCCTCCTATGAGGATGTCCCTAGCCTTACTAAGTGACGCACGCGGAACATATAGGGTACGGGATGTAGCACGCTCACACCGCGCAAGGGTAAATAGGTAGATAGCCTGCGTAACATGTGTCATGCGTACACCTTAACACCTTCATAGCGAGTACGGGGCGGAGGCTGCTAACTCGGGCGGGTTTTAATCTATCACATGTTAGGCGGCTTCGTAACACCTTCGCTTTACATGCGGATCGAGATATCAGGAAACCACGAGTACGTACTTTAGTCAATCCTTGAAATTATAGGGCGAGCATGCGCGCCGGCCTCGCCAAGTAGCTTGGCCGTCCCTATTTAGTCGTGACCGTGAAGAACGTGTCGCAGAACCTCGGGGTAGTAGGAAAGTGCGCGGACGCTCTGCGCGCGCCGCTCGAAACGGCAGGAGCGCGCTCCTAGCGCGGGCCTCGCCACATTTCCATGCTAGTAGGCTAGCATGAGTGCGGTCGGCGCACATGCGTGACGGCCGCGTTATCTGTTATTGCATTATTCGGTCCCCTTGTAAGTTAACTAAAGGCAGGTACTCTGCGCATGTAGTTCGAGTCACTAGCTTAACGGTTGCGGTAGGCAACAGGGGGGCTGTCAGAGGGTATAAAAACCTCGTCGCTCCCCAAACTTTCCTGTTCTAAGACACTATCATCGACCTCCGCTCCTACTTCGCTTAGCTTGCGCCTCGCCATGTCTGCGGGTCCGTACTAGAGCTCCTTCTTCTTCAATCAATCAATTAAGATCAATTAACCTGTCTTAGCTATAATAGCTCATATGCTGCAGACTAAGTTTGACGCTACTCGCTCTGCCCGCGATCGTCGCTCGTGTCGACGATGCCTTGACAACCTTAGTAGCCAAGCTGCACACATCTCTCCTCTACGTGTTAGTAAGGCGTCCCCTACCCGCGAGGTATGCGTGACTTGTACTAACCGAAGCGTAGCCGAGATCTACGTCAGCAGGTTTGATGAGGGTAGTGTCTACTGCAATTATGTCAACTGTAATAGCAAGCATCAAAAATGCCAAGACCTCCCTGAAGAGGTGTATGGCGAGTATAACTAGCTCTGCTGTAACATTAATGACTTCTAGAGTACGCGCGACAAGGGGATTACCGAAGGCACTCTAACTATAAACAGGCTACAGGCTAAGTACTACAAGGCACTCGCCTACCTGCTTGGCGCCCTCTCGTGCTTTACCGCGACTGCTAACCGTTCTTATAGCGGCGTTCGCTTCGACTCTCTGCTAACAGGCGAAAACGTTTGTCTAGGTCTGATCGCAGACTTAGTCTAGAAGATCTTGAAGGTGCTAACCGTTAGGGTCGAGACCTTCGCCATAGTACGCATACAGTGCGGGTACCCTCTAAGTATGAATGCTGACTTTCTCCGCTAGGCTAACGTTAGCGTCGAGAAATATCCGACTAGCTGTTAGCGTTAGCAACTCGGGGCCCTTGCCTCTATTGACGATGACTTTAAGACGCGGATAATCCGCAAGAAGGTCATCAAGCAATTCACCGCTCCTGCCGCTAAGGCTACGCCCTAGCGCCGTACCGAGAGGCAGCCTGCCTCTAAGCCGGTCCTAAGGACTAAGCCGTAAGTTACTTACTCGAATCCTGTCGCGTGCGTACAGCTAACACATTGTAGCGCCGCTGCCTACGCCGCCTCGACGCTACTGTCTAAGAAGAAGAAGAGGGCCAGGGCCGAAATTAAGGTCAGCGACGAGGAAGCCAAGCCTTCCCCGCTTGCGACCTATACTACGTCCGTCAAGACGCTAAGGCACAAGCCTCTAGGCCAGATCTTTGAGGATGAGGAGGATGACGACGTTCAGGATACCTTCGGTCCTAACGTAATCCCTTCGCGCCATAGTGTCACCGCACTAGTTACGCCTAAGGGAGACACCGAGTCCGATGATGTAGTCGACACTCGTGTCAAGAAGCGCAAGATGATCTCAAGGGCCGAGCGCGACAGCCGCAAGCGCGCTCGAGTCTCTTCGCCTTCTGATGCTAAGGATGAGGTAGTCGTCGCGACTAGGCGCGGTAAGGGTGTCGCTAGTTCTCTGGCTACTATAGGCTCTAAAGACGAGCTCCCTTGCAACCTACTAAAGAAGAAGATGCCGGCCTCTCTTCGTGGCGTTACTACCCCCGTTACTCATGGTCGCTTCAGGGTGTTTAGTAGACCCCGTGCGAGTAGGTAGTCCCTAGCGGACTGTAACAAGAAAGACTCTCCTGCTTCGGGTTTAGTCAGGAAGCCCCTGACTAGTAGTCGCTAAGCATTAGCTACGAAGCTAATCTGAGCATGTCTCTTGTTCTTCTTAGGTTTATTCTAGGTGTGCCTTTAGGCATCAATGATGTATGAGTAGGGCGTTTGCTTCTTGTTGTCACTTCGCGCGTTATGCGCTACATACACGTGTTAAGAATTCTGCTCTAGAACCCTCATCTTCCTACGAATCGACCTTCTTAAGCCCTGCTCACGCTTCCTCTACTCTTCGAATTCACGAATAGCTTCTAGAGCGTTCTTGCAGTCTTCGGCCGGAACCTATTATGTGTACTCAGGTAGGTATCCTTTCTACTTCACTAGATAGTGCGTTGCGCCCTTGCGCCGCATACTGTCCTTAATACCCTCGACTTCCTACTCTTCGTTCTCTTCTGCTACTAGCATCGGGTCCACGGGCTCTTCGCCCTCGCGCTATACCTATGGTTCGAGTAGAGATACGTAGAAGACGTCATGCACACGATACGACAATGGCAACAATAGCTAGTACGCCTGC
The DNA here is from genome assembly GCA_021401465.1 of Teratosphaeria epicoccoides. Classification (NCBI taxonomy): domain Eukaryota; kingdom Fungi; phylum Ascomycota; class Dothideomycetes; order Mycosphaerellales; family Teratosphaeriaceae; genus Teratosphaeria; species Teratosphaeria epicoccoides. Next base: position 191,270 of record JADDMT010000047.1, read on the forward strand.
GAGCCTATCGCGTCGCGTATCCGGAAGGGTCTGACAAACCTTAGCGTCATCTTCTTGCTCGGAAGTTTTAGCTTAAGATTCTTCGTTAACAGTAACACCTTCGTACTAACTGCGTACTGCATCGGTTTAGCACGGGTGTTATTATGTTTAATCTAGGATTCTGAGGCCTTTTTCTAGTGTTCTATTAGCACCGAATGTATCTCGCGCATACGCCGCGCTAATTCCGTAGCGGCTGGCACCCTCTCCTTAGAAGACTCGTCCCGAGGCGGTTCTAGGTGTATTTCTAGATCAAAGCTATAGAGAATCTGAAATGGCGACATGCGCATAGTAGCATGCACGCTGTTATTGACTGCAAATTCCGCCATAGGAATTGCGTCAGCCTAGGCATCCTGGTTCTTAGCGTAGTAGCACCGAAGGTACTGCTTAAGAGTCTAGTTCATACGTTTAGTCTGACTATTAGTCTGTAGATGGAATGCTGTACTTAGGCGGTACTTGACACGCGCTTCAAACACAAATTCTTGCTAGTATTTACTAGTAAAGACAGAACCTCGATCCGATAGGATACTTCGGGGGACACTAAAGCGCCATATGACTTCGTCGCGAAGTAGCCGCGCAAGCTCGCCGCTTGTGCACTTTTTCGTACATAGGATGAAGATATTTATCTTCGAGTATTAGTCGACTACTACAAGGACAGCATCAACTACATCGCCTTTCTACTTTGCTGGCAGCAAATCGGTAATGAAATCCATGGTCAAGTCTTGCTATAGTCTCTCTAGTAGTAGGAGCGCCTAAGCATCGCCGTAGGGGCGATAGCGCCGAGATTTGCTAATCTGGCACGTCTAGCAGGATTTGACATAGTTAGAGACATCCTGTTCTAGCGTAGGCTACTAGTATTTGCGTCCGAGAAGTGCGTTCGTCTTCTCTACGCTAAAATGGCTCGCGAGTTTATCGTCATGATGAATACAGAGGAGCTACGAACGGAGTGCGTAGTTAGCGGGTACGTAGAGCCTATTGTCAAAGTACTACAAGTCGCCTGACTTGGTCTAGTACTTCGGACCGCCTACAGTGTCCTAGAGGGCTACACCCTCATTGATTAACTCCGGTTCTCGCTCTTGCAACCGCTGAATAAGTCTCGAGACTTCTTCAAAGGGTTCTTTAGACATTGCATGCTTACCGCATGTAAGCCGGTTAACTACCGCATGGATCGAGCTAGACACGGTCGCCACAACTGCCAGATAGGAGGGTTCGTTACTAGCGGAGGCTGTGAGGCCCCATTAGACCTGCAGTCGACCTATAAGAGGAGCTAACGACAGATCGCCGCCCTAAACTACAAGCTTCGTTTATAGCGTAGGGAGAAGCTGTTAGTCACTCTCTTCTCTAGTGTCGTAGTCCGGTCGTCGCGAAGGACTGTCGGCCGGATTCGTCTTTCCGGAACGATGCTAGATAACGAAGTCAAAGCTAGCGAGGAAAGTCGCCTACTATGCTTGCCGACTACTTAGCTGCTTCACGCCCATAAAGCCGCGAAGGTTGTTATAGTTAGTGAGCACCTTAATAGGGTGCGCTACGCCTTCGAGGTAGTGTCGGTACTCCTTGAAGCCATTAATAATAGCCAAAAGCTCTTAGTCGTGAGTCTCGTAGTTAAGCTTAGCGCCCTGCATCTTCCGCGACTAGAAGGCAATCAGGTACTATCGCGTACTGCCTTCGTGCGACTAGAGCTACGATATAATTGCGGCTATTGCGAATTTTGAAGCATCGGTCTCTATCCGGATCTTCGTAGCGAGGTCAAAGTGCCGAAGTATAGGCGTAGTTTGAAAAGCTGCTTTAAGTTCAGAGAAGGCCTTGCTCTAAGCCTCCTCCTAAGGCACTTTCCCTAGCTTTTTTCCTCGAACCGCGCCCTTTGCGAGGGCCGTGAGGGGAGCCACGATCTTCGAGTAAGATCGTATGAATCTGCGGTAGAAGTTAGTGAATCCTAGGAATACCTGCACTTCTTAGAGGGTAGTCGGCCGCAGCTACTCCGCGATTACGGACACCCTTCAGTCATCCATGATGACTCCTTCCGTGGAGACGATGTATCCGAGAAACTCAATCCTATCTGTCAGGAATGAGCACTTCTTTAGGTTCGCGTACAGAGCGAACTTGCGGAGCCATTCGAGCACTATACTTAGATGCCGAATATGCTCCTCCTTCGAGTCGGAATAGACTAGTATATCGTCTAAATATACTACGTAGCAGGTGTTAACGAGGCCGGCTAGGGCCCGGTTAATATACGCTTAGAACGTCGCTAGTGCGTTAGTTAAGCTAAACGGCATCACTATATACTCAAAGTGTCTGTACCGCGTTCGGAATGCGGTCTTCTACTCGTCGCCCTTTCGGATCGGTATCTAGTAGTAGGCGTCCTTCAAGTCGATAGACGAGAAGATAGCGGCGCGACCAAGGCGGTCAAGCGTCTCGCTAATAAGTGGTAGGGGGCAGCGGTTCTTCTAGGTTACCGCGTTAAGGCCCCTATAGTTAACGTATAGGCGGAGCGTGTTGTCCTTCTTCGGGACGAACATAACTAACGCTCTAGCCTCGCTGTCGCTTCGTCGGATCCACGCGTTCCTTTGCGCCTTGTAGAGGTAGTCTCGAAGTGTCTCGAGCTACGACTCCGACATAGGGTACAGAGGTCGATGCGGAGGATTATAACCCTCCTTAAGGTTAATCGCATGTTCCGCGTCTAGGGCCCGGGCATGGGCCGCAGCCTCTGCGTCGAAAATATCGGCGTATTCCTCTAACTCAGGCGGAAGGGTAACGTCTTCCTTGATGTTCTGTATGCGGACCGCATACACGCATTAGACCTTCTTCATGTCCTTGTAGAAGCTATGTGCGTCACGCATCTGCACTGCAGGAACTTCGCCTATAGAGCTATAGAACTAGTTGTTAGTAGCTCTATCAACAACGACTCCCTGCTTGTGGCGCTAAGGGCGGCCGAGCAGGAGCTCCTTATCAGGAACGTCTTCGGCGTAGAAGACTTCGTTAGTCTCGCGCACTTCTCCCGAGGAGTCCGCGAGTTAGAGGCGCACGTTATACGCGCCTCGAGCCGCTACGCCTTCGCCCCGAAAAGACTTCATGGTAGGCAGCAGGGCTCCTAGGATCGGCTTTAAACCGAGCCATACGATTACCCTCTAGGGTATCATGTTGACCTCCGCAAGGTCATCTAACATACAGTCTACTAGCTCGAGCGAGCCATTAACTCGGACCGCGCCAGATAGGCGCCGCGCAGGCCACGAGTCTACACTATCAGTGACAGACAGCTTAGATACCCGCGGTAGCCATTCGGTTGTCTCGGGCTTGTCCTTCTTTCGCCTCCCCTCTAGGGAGGTTTCGGACACCTTGCTTACCTTCTTCCTATCACTTCGTTTAGGACAGCGAGCCGCCTAGTAGTCCCTCGCTCTACAGATGTGGCAGCTAGTCGGAGGCTTCTCGCTACTGTCTTTTGGCTCGGAGGGCTTGCTCCTCCGGAATGAACTACCGCGTTAGACGTAGCCCCTAGGGCGCTTGTAATAGCGGCCCTTCAGGGGGTCCTCGGGGCTTAGACGCTTATTGTCCTTACCGCCCGATTTCCTATTTTGCTTCAAGGTGATTTCCATACGTGTCGCAAGGGACACGAGGTCTTGCCGAGTTGTCGGAAGTTCATGAAAAGTCATGATTGTGTTCTGAAGATCGTCATCGAGTTTGACGAGCAAGTGCCGCATGCGTTGCGTCTTAGTATAGGGTAGCATCTGTCCCTCGAGCGTGGCGAGGTAGGTTGCGAAGCTAGAGGTTGTTTGTCCCTTCCCCTGCTTAGCCTTCTCGTACTCGACGGACATAGTAAGGGCGCGATTCCCCGGATCCTCGACCTAGTCGACACAGAACTAGCGAAAGTCCGCCTACGTATACGTTCTGTTATAGACCCGCATAAGGTCATACCGCTCATGCTAATTGTTGCGAGGTTCCTTATCCTCTTCGAGCCACATTACACTAAAGGCGACTCGTTCGCCCTCCGTAGAATATCCGCGTAGGTTAAGCACGAAAACTGCCTTACATGCCTGCAAGAAAGTTCGAGCCTCCTTCAAGGTGTCTCCCTTAAACGGCTTCGGGTTACGTGCGTTACGACTACCTCCTAGTTAGCCTACTATGGCCCCGAATTCAGGCACCAAGTTCGCGGGCATACGCGGAGGGTCTGCGCCTCCTAGTAAGTTGTCTTCGCGGGTCCCTGGCATGAAATCTCGCTAGATTTCTTCGTCCGCTAGTTCGTTAGTACCGCTCATAGCGACGTCTTCGTCGTCCTCGCCGTTGTCGCTACTAGGAGTAGTGCGGCTCTAGCTCTAGTTCGCAAGGCGGTTCGCGACCTAATCGACAATCATGGCTACGAGGGCCGGGTCGATAGTCGGGGTTAGCTGCGGTCCCTATGCGGGGGGTCTATTGCCTAGTCCGCCGCGTAATTGTCCTCTAGCGGAACCGTCGCTCGATATAGTGTCGCTCGTAGCGGGTACTTCTGCAGGCTAGTTACTCGGGCTAGCTTCGCCATCGCGGGCGCTCAGGATGGCGCTCGCTACGCGTTAGTTGCGAGTTCGTAGTGCTCTAGACATATCGTAGTATTCTCTGCTAGACTGCAAAGCAGGGGGGAGAAAGCAGAACTAATATAGATGTATGTGCTATATGATATGAAAATATCTCGCAGTGTGACAGAGTAATCCGACCTTTTAGTAGGTACAAGACAGCACTGCTTTCTGCTTATTGCAGAGGTGGCGCTAAGGGTGCTTATAACCCCCGACGCTCCTTAATTAGGGAAAGCATGTCCGAGCCTAACCCCGTAGGGGTACCGTAGGGTCAGCGACGTGGGGGCGTCCTACGTTGACAACTGATCCTACTTGGACGACATACAAGCTAACGTATGTACGAAGGACCCCCTTGCCATATGTGGCAGGGTCACTGCATGCTAAGGGCGGCCATTAGAACCCATGCGGTTTAAATGGTCCCCTAGTATTAACCGTATTAGCATGACACATGTTACGCAGGCTATCTACCTATTTACTCTTGCGCGGTGTAAGCGTGCTACATCCCGTACTCTATACGCTCTACGTGCATTACTTAGTAAGGCTAGGGACATCCTCATAGGAGGAGGGGCAGTAATACGGTTGATACTAGGGGGCTATTAGAGCTGCATAGGTTCCGATGCCCGCCCTTGGCATGTAGTAACCCTGCTACACATAGCAAGGGGGTCCTTCGTACATATGTTAGCTTGTATGTCGTCCGAGTAGGATTAGTTGTCGACGTAGGACGCCCCTACGTCGCTAACCCTACGGTACCCCTACGGGATTAGGCTTAGACATGCTTTCCCTAATTAAGGAGCGTCAGGAGTTATAAGCACCCTTAGCGCTACCTCTGCAATAAGCAGAAAGCAGCGCTGTCTTGTACCTACTAAAAGGTCGGATTACTCTGTCATACTGCGAGATATTTTCATATTATATAGCATATACATCTATATTACCATGACTGTCATATAGACTAGTAAATTTCAGGACGACCTGAAGAACGCGCTAGTCTACGACCTAACTGCACTTGCTGTCTGTGACGACATTAATAGACAGGAGGATTAGGAAGACAAAGACGGAATCCTTATGTTCTAAGGATTAGTATACATGCTAACGTCTTTACAATTAGAACTACTACGCCTCTGACATGACGTACCTTAGGCAGGACACCTAGGAGTGTCTAAAATGAAGCAAATTCTCTGACAAGAATATTACTTCCCTAGGATAGGCAAGGCAATTAAGGACTACGTCTGTTAATGTATAACTTGCTAACGAAGTAAGCATGACTGTCACAAACCATATAGGCTACTACGACTACTCAAGGTACCTTAACGGCCATAGGAATCGCTCGCCATGGATTTTATCGTTAAACTACCTTAATCGAGAGAACCTGCTACTAATGAGCTCTTCGATAGGATCATGGTAGTAGTCGACTAATTTACTGAGTTTTAGAAGTTTATCCCTTACCGCGAAGACTTTAAGACTAAAGATATTGCACATGTCTTCATCAAATAGGTAGTAGCACTACATGGTATGCTATAGGACCTAGTAATAGATCGAGGATCCGTGTTTACCTCTAACTTCTAGGGAGCCCTAATGAGACAATTCCAGGTCAAACATTAACTAAGTACTTCCTTCTACCCTTAGACGGATAGACAGACAGAACGTCTAAATCAGACGTTAGAATAGTACCTTCGATCCTATGTGAATAGGGACTAGAACAACTAGGTAGAGTTGCTACTAATAGCATAGCTCGCGTATAATAGTACGCTAGTAGAGTCGACAGGACTCTCGCTATTTCAGATGGCATATAGATTAGCTATAAAAGACGTTCCGGATGTCTTAGCTAGTAATCTAAACCTAGTAGCACTCGGACGAGTAGAACACCTACGCTAACTACAAACAGAAGCACGACTCGACCTATAGTTCTATTAGCAGAACATGGCATAGTACGCGAATCGTAAGAGAATTAAGGGACTAATTCTAAAGGAGGGGGACAAGGTGTATCTCCTCTACTATTACAACAAATTAGACAAACTAAGTAAAAAACTAGACGCTGTAAAAATAGGACTATTCAGGATCAAGGCTAAGAAAGCACTAGTTAATTTTGAGTTACAGCTACCTAAGCAGAGAAGAATACACCCTGTGTTCTATGTCTCTCTACTAGAACAAGTAGCGCTAGACGCTGCACTGCAAATAGAACCCTTACTACTCGACCCTAAAGTAGAAGAACCTAAGTATACTGTCGAAAAGATCGTTGACACTTGCTAGCGAGATAGACAGCGAGAGTACTTAGTAAAATAGGAAGGATATAGGAGTACCGAGAACACCTAGGACCCCCTAGAATATCTACGAAACTGTTAGCAAAAGATACGAAGTTTCAAGAAAAGAACGAACCTAGGGAGAAGATCATAAGCCATGACTAGACTCCTGCGGGACGCTGTTAATCGGCTCGGCTATTACGCCATCTAGGAAACCCTAATACGAGGCATCAGCGAAACCTTCTATTACGCTCTATGTCGTAGGACTAAGAGCAAGACCCGCCGAAGGATCTAGGTCGAGAAGAAACCTAGCCTGCGAAAGAGCCTACTCTTCGGCCTCATCCTCCCTGATCTCACGCTCCTCGAGAGCGCGACTATCCTCGACCTCCTAGTCGACTACGTCTAACTGTTTCTAGAGACGCATCTCCTTTACATGCGCCTCTATTATCTTCTACGAAGCCTTAGCTAGGACCGCCTTCGCACGATCAAGACTAGTAATTAGTCTTTTCTGCTAATCGCCTAACCTCTTCTATTTAACCTCTGTTACCTTCGCGTCGTAACTTCGATAGTTGCTAAAGTAACACTACAAACATTTCCCTAAGGAAATGTGCACCTAACAAACGAGCTTTAACTCCTGACACTAAGTATAGGACTTTATGCTGTCCTAGCCCTAACGATAGATTCGATTCGCGCGGCGTTTGCGTTTCTACGTTAAAGGGGTGTTAGTGTCTAGGATGACACAAGGCAGTGATATAGAAAGAGAAGACATCACGGCACAAAGGAAATGACAAGAGAAACCCCGCACTAATAAGGTAGCTTAGGGACAAGCTAGGCTAAGAGGGGGATAGTGTCATGAGTATTAGGAGTACTATAAGTCATAGGATTATAAGTGTCCTAAGTGCTATAAGTCATAATATAGTCATAGGAGTACTATAAGTTATAAGCATAGTTATAGGAGAAAGGATCTGTCACGTGAGGATAGATCCCTAGATCTATAGGATTAGTCTACAGATTTACAGGCCTACAAGGGAGAGGGGATCTGTCACAGGATGACAGACCCTCGGATCTGTAGGGTTAGTCTACAGATCTATAGACATGGATCTATCAGGTCTGTCGACAGATCTAACAGAGCTGCTCTGTCTCTCTAGTATATAGGGATAGCTTCAGGACAGGTAGTTAGGAGCTTTATACTTAATTTAATTCCCTTTCCCTAGGGGATAGTTAGTTACAAGGACAATTGCTATTGTCGATATTCTTTACAGCTCTGCAAGTCTAACACCTGATCCCCTTCCTACTATTAGCACCTACCCTTATGACATATAGTAAGAAGACTATTAACTAGGCATAAGATAAGGTTAAATACTATTTGCTTCCTTAGTAGCGCTAGGCCTACTTAAGTGTCTATAAGGCCTTGCAGACAGTCTGTTACTACCGCGATTAAGGGCCCTTTCGGTTACTTTAATCGCGCCTTAATCGCGGTAGCGCGATTAAGGTGTTAGCGTAATTAGCAGATCCTTTTAGTTAAATCTTAATTGCGGTAGCGCAATTCAGCTTAATCGCGGTCGTTCGCTTAATTATCTAGAAGTAGTATAGTTAGCTAGTCTTAGCATGCTTTACGAGATGTTAGTCTATAGCTAGATCGCGCTTTGGCGCGCTAAGACTATTTACCTCATTCTTTACAATACTAATTTAATTACTATGCTATTAAACACTCGTTCTTAGCGCTAGTTGTAGTATCTGTATTCCCTACTCTATTGCTATCGATTGCTGCAGTTGTAGTTGTTCTAATCGCACTATGTGCTACGCTAGCGCTAGCTCTTTCTTCGCTAGTAGCGAGTAGCATTCTTCCTTAAAGCCGCTATGATACTACTTAAGAAGTACGTCTAGTCGATACCGCTTAGTATTCGTAGTGTTTATGAGGACGCAGAGCGTAGTAAATACGAGACGAGGTAGTTGCTAGCGTAACGAGGCCTCCTATTTAAACACACGCGATACTAGCTAGACTAATTGATAGCATTATTAGAGCTTACTAGCCTTAAGGACAGTCGCTAGATTAGTCGCCTTCAGAAGCTTATCATCTTTCTGTATATCGTCAGCTCTAGCTGCAATTATTCGACTATAATAGAGCTGTTTCATCACTTGTCTTCTACAATCTATGCGGTCTTCTACGAGGTGCTTAAGGCAATAGTGCCTTTGCACAGGCAGCTTGTCAAACTAGCGGTTACGTCGGACGTTTAAGAGCTTGTAGTAAAGGACGAGATTAGCGTAAAAGATAAGAGGGAGGGTAAATACTAGCCGTGGTTTCAAGGAGTAGTTAGCGCTCTTAATAGCTCGCATATCTACGCCTTTGTTAAGTCAGGAGATTAAGCGCCATACCGCAATTGTAAAGGGTTCCTGTCAATTAACGTGTTAGCAGTAGTTAATCATAAAAGGCGCTTTACCTTTGTATACCCTAGGTAGGAAGGATCTGCTCATGACAGTCGTGTGTTAGTAGCTACTAAGTCGTTAATAAGAGACAGGCTACAGGTACTAGTCAGATGCTATTATCTAGCGGATGCTAGCTATACTAACTCCGCCATGACTTTAGTTCCCTATAGGGGTGTTAGGTATTACTTAAAGGAGTAGTATAACGCGAAGGACACGCTGCACACACCTAAGGAGCTCTTTAACCTTTGTTACTTGTCGCTTCGCAATGTTCTAGAGTACTACTTTAGTATCTAATATAGATGTATATACTATATGATATAGAAATATCTCGTAGTGTAACAGAGTAATCCGACCTTTTAGTAGGTACAAGACAGCGCTACTTTCTGCTTATCGTAGAGGTAGCGCTAAGGGTGCTTATAACCCCTGACGCTCCTTAATTAGGGAAAGCATGTCTAAGCCTAACCCTATAGGGGTACTATAGGGTTAGCGACGTAAGGGCGTCCTACGTTAACAACTAATCCTACTTAGACAACATACAAGCTAACGTATGTACGAAGGACCTCCTTACTATATGTAGCAGGGTTACTACATGCTTAGGGCAGGCATTAGAACCTATGCGGTTCTAATAGCCCCCTAGTATCAACCGTATTACTGCCCCTCCTCCTATAAGGATGTCCCTAGCCTTACTAAGTAATACACGTAGAACGTATAGGGTACTAGATGTAGCACGCTTACACTACGCAAGGGTAAATAGGTAGATAGCCTACGTAACATGTGTCATGCGTATACCTTAACACCTTCGTAGCGAGTACGAGGCGGAGGCTACTAACTTAGGCGGCTTTTAATCTGTTACATGTTAGGCAGCTTCGTAACACCTTCGCTTTACATACAGATCGAGATATTAGGAAACTACAAGTACGTACTTTAGTTAATCCTTGAAATTATAGGGCGAGCATGCGCGCCGGCCTCGCCAAGTAGCTTGGCTGTCCCTATTTAGTCATGACTATAAAGAACGTGTTGTAGAACCTTAGGGTAGTAGGAAGGTATACAGACACTCTGTGCGCGCTACTCGAAACAGTAGGAGCGCGCTCCTAGCGCGGGTCTCGCCACATTTTCATGCTAGTAGGCTAGCACGAGTGCAGTTAGCGCACATGCGTAACAGCCGCGTTATCCGTTCTTGCATTATTAGGTCCTCTTGTAAGTTAACTAAAGGCAGGTACTCTACGCATGTAGTTTGAGTTACTAGCTCAACGGTTGCGATAGGCAACAGGGGGGCTGTTAGAGGGTATAAAAACCTCGTCGCTTCCTAAACTTTCCTGTTCTAAGATACTAATATTAACCTCCGCTCCTACTTCGCTTAGCTTGCGCCTCGCTATGTCTGCGGGTCTAAACTAGAGCTTCTTCTTCTTTAATCAATCAATTAAGATCAACTAACTCATCTTAGCCATAATGGCTTATGTGCTACAGACTAAGTTCGACGCTACTTGCTCTGCCCGCGATTGTCGCTTATGTCGACAATGCCTCGACAACCTTAGTAGCTAAGCTGCATACATTTCTCCTCTACATGTTAGTAAGGCGTCCCCTACCCGCGAGGTATACGTGACTTGTACTAACTAAAGCGTAGCTAAGATCTACGTTAGCGGATTTAATAAGGGTAGTGTCTACTACAATTATGTCAACTGTAATAGCAAGCATCAAAAATGCTAAGACCTCCCTAAAGAGGTGTATAGTAAGTACAACTAGCTCTGCTATAACATCGATGACTTCTAGAGTATACGCGACAAGGGGATTACCGAAGGCACTATAACTATAAACAGGCTACAGGCTAAGTACCGTGAGGTACTTGCCTACCTGCTTAGCGCCCTCTCGTGCTTTACCGCGACTGCTAACTGTTCTTATAGTAGTGTTTGCTTCGACTCTCTGCTAACAGGCGAAAACGTTTGTCTAGGTCTAATCGCAGACTTAGTCTAGAAGATCTTAAAGGTGCTAACTATTAGGGTCGAGACCTTCGCTATAGTACGCATATAGTGCAGGTACCCTCTAAGTATAAATGCTGACTTTCTCCGCTAGGCTAACGTTAGCGTCAAGAAATATCCGACTAGCTGTTAGCGTTAGCAACTCGGGGCCCTTGCCTCTATTAACGATAACTTTAAGACGCGGATAATCCGCAAGAAGGTTATTAAGCAATTCACCGCTCCTGCTACTAAGGCTACGCCCTAGCGCTATACCGAGAGACAGCCTGCCTCTAAGCCGGTCCTAATGACTAAGCCGTAAGTTACTTACTCGAATCCTGTCGCGTGCGTATAGCTAACACATTGTAGCGCTACTGCCTACGCTGCCTCGACGCTACTGTCTAAGAAGAAGAAGAAGGCTAGGGCCAAAATTAAGGTTAGCGACGAGGAAGCCGAACCTTCCCTGCTTGCGACCTGTACTACGTCCGTCAAGACGCTAAGGCACAAGCCTCTAGGCTAGATCTTTGAGGATGAGGAGGATGACGACGTCTAGGATACCTTCGGTCCTAACGTGATCCCTTTACGCTATAGTGTCACTATACTAGTTACGCCTAAGGGGGACACTAAGTCTAATGATGTAGTCGACACTTGTGTCAAGAAGCACAAGATGATCTCAAGGGCCGAGCGCGACAGCCGCAAGCACGCTTGAGTCTCTTCGCCTTCTAATGCTAAGGATAAGGTAGTCGTTACGACTAGGCATAGTAAGGATGTTGCTAGTTCTCTGGCTACTATAGGCTCTGAAGACAAGCTCCCTCGCAACCTACTAAAGAAGAAGATGCTAGCCTCCCTTCGTGGCGTTGCTACCCCTGTCACTTATGGTCGCTTTAGGGTGTTTAGTAGACCCTATGCGGGTAGGTAGTCCCTAGCGGACTATAACAAGAGAGACTCTTCTGCTTCGGGTTTAGTTAGGAAGCCCCTAACTAGTAGTCGCTAAGCATTAGCTACGAAGCTAATCTGAGCATATCTCTTGTTCTCCTTAGGTTTATTCTAGGTGTGCCTCTAGGTATGCCTTTAGGCATCAATGATGTATAAGTAGGGCGTTTGCTTCTCGTTGTTACTCCACGCGTTATGCGCTACATACACGTGTTAAGAATTCTGATCTAAAGCCCTTATCTTCCTACGAATCGACCTTCTTAAGCCCTGCTTACGCCTCCTCTACTCTTCGAATTCACGAATAGCTTCTAGAGCGTTCTTGTAGTCTTTAGCCGGAACCTATTATGTGTACTCAGGTAGGTATCCTTTCTACTTCACTAGATAGTACGTTGCGCCCTTACGCTACATACTGTCCTTAATACCCTCGACTTCCTACTCTTCGTTCTCTTCTGCTACTAGCATTAGGTCCGCGGGCTCTTCGCCCTCGCGCTATACCTATAGTTCGAGTAGAGATACGTAGAAGACATTATGTACACGATACGACAATGGCAATAATAGCCGGTACGCCTACAAGCCTATCGCGTCGCGTATCTAGAAGGGTCCGACGAACCTTGGCGTCATCTTCTTGCTTAGAAGTTTTAGCTTGAGATTCCGTCTCGAAAACCAAGGCCCTAAGTAGACCGAGTAACTTGTGTTACTCAGCTTACTCACCTACTCGTCTAACTTGGCCTGCTCGTATGTACCCCCGAGAAACTCGGCCTCTCCTGAGCTACTCGTGTCGCAGACACGAGTAGCTCACAGTGTAAGAGTGCTACTAGTAAGTAACTCACTGCTAGCAGTATACTGGCGGCAAGTAGCTCGGGCACGCAAGCCGAGCTACTCGAATCAAAACAATTTGCATGTAATAGATGTTAAAGTCATAATTTTGGTTAATACTATACATCTCGTTGTTGTCGCACTATGCTCTTTTACTACTTACACTAGACCTAACGTACAACGCGAATTAAGCAGATTTGCTAACACTAAACACATATACAGCTTGAACGCAGCTCTCACGATGCCTCTTGAATTCAAGCAAGCTGCGATATCTGACTTGCGCCTTACGCCCGAAGACCTTAATCGGTATAGCTAGTAACAAATGCATAGCTACTACACACTATCCACACATCCTGTATCGGCCCTTACACATGAATCTTCTACTCGCCCTCATCCTCTATTCCGTTCTACTAGCTTACCTTCACTACTACTAACTTTCCTAAAGCGCCACTATTTCGCCCCTCCTGTAGCTTCTTGAAGGTCGCATCATTAAAGACCTTGTCGCTATAGCCCTTGATCTGCTCTGACAAGGTCGAGTCCGTGAATGTAGTATGCTACTACAACTGACTATCCCTTAACTCAGAGTCGTCGAGCGCATCCTCTACCTTCTCTACAACGTTCGACTAGTTGCTTATAAGATCACACTAATCGAGCAGAGCGCATGCTATGCTGCATCATAATCGTCAGCTAATGTATACTACATGGCTACTAAACTACCGCTAGTACCTCCTATTAATATCGAAGTGCTAGCGGTATGTTAGTAGCATAACGCTAGTATACTACTAGCACACTTACCTAGCATTTTTTGCCTCTGCCTCTAGCAAAGCTTAGCTCCTACTGTCGCCTTAGTCTTTGTCCTTCGCGGTCAAGCTTCGTGTCCTATAGCCATCGTCATTAACTACGCTAATACGTAGAGTCAATAATCGTACATACTGTGTGTTAGTAAGTCTTTGCGTTTTGCCTCTCGCTAGAGCCGCGCTAGCGTTTATCCGTTATTAGCACGGTTTAGTCGATACATGAGTCCCCTCGCCTATACCGCTTGTCTACACTAGTCACGATTAACCGCCTACTCCGTAGTTTAGGCCTCTCGCTACTTCCGCCTCGTTAGCGATGGCTGGCCCTTACGACGCGCTAAGGCTACTAACCTTTCATCTTACGTGTGTCTAGGTCGGGGCTTATCGACTATAGTGGCTTTTACACTAGACAAGTACATGTTAGCAATCATGGCCGTAATGTTAGACAAGAAACCAACCTCGTTATCACGACACCGTTGTGCAGGGTGTCCCGCGACAATGGCTCCTCTAGTCCCTACTTCGGCTAGTCGTCACTGTCATAATCGCTTGCCTTACTGCCATAGTCACTAACATTTGCCCTTCCGCCGTTATAGCCCTCGCTCCCTCTATCGGTGTCCGCTTGAACATCCGCTACATGCTTGCGAACGCCTACTATTAATGACATTAAGGCCTGGCTTGATCGTCGTGTCGGGCTGACACTACGCTAACCTAACAATTGCGTACGACCTAGCAGAAGTCAGCACAGGCCCTCTCGACAATGTCTCCTACGTACTATTCTCGCGTAGCGCCTTTCGCCTCCGCAAGTCCTCGTATTCCCTCTCTAAGCCTGTCATGCCGCGATCCTTCTTGATAGCTAGCGCCGCCTACACTAGTGGTGCTGTCTTGCCTTCGTCCTCCCCCCCTAATATATGTGCCGTGATAGTCGCCATGATGACCTCCTGTCTGTCAGCATCGAGCTCTTCCTAATACTTCTTCTTCCCCTCGAAGATATCATCGATATCGACACTGCTAACTAGAACCTATCTCGTCTTGCTAGCCTTTGTCTTGAACTCCGAAGGGCCATTTCTGATCTGGGCTAGTAGGTATGTGATAGTAGCACACACGCTGTTTAACATGAAAGCGTTTACCTCGCGTGACTCTAAAGGATTCCATGCTAGTTTCCAATTAAACTAGAAGAACGCCTTCTTTATACAAAAGATCACGAGCGGGCTTAGAAACCTCCGGTCCTGTGACATGTTAGCGCTTTCGACGACATCTAAGCCTTCTCTCCTTACCTCTTCTTCGTTCTCGCATTCGAATCTGCTTTCTATTAACATGTCCGCAGCCTAGTCCTTTAAACCCTGCTCATCGTCTACCTTGCCGGACTATGCGAGTATAGCTTCTCTAACCCTATTCGTGTAGTTATTACGACACTAACGTAACCTCTGCCTTATCTACACCCCTAACATTAGCACCTCCTCATAGGACCTACGCAGGTACTTATAGTATCCAAATCTACGTCGTCTGGCCTCGAGCTAACTCGACCTTTCATCCCTAGCATATCACGCGCCACGAGCCACTAGTCAATTGCAATATGCTTACAACTCGGCTAGTAAGTAGGAGCTGTAGGGTATAGCACAGAAATGCCCTTCCGCCCTCGTGAAGCGTCTATCTACGAGAGTTCTCGGACTTTGACAAGTAAAGGCTCGATTAACTTGTCTTTATGCATGGGAGGGCTACTACGTATATCTTCGCTGCTAGAGTAGTCGTATCCTTAGTCGGAGTTTGTAGTCTAGCTACTATTATAGCCTCGACGGCTACTCGACTAGCTCCCGGACTGACTTTGACTACTACTATCGCCCTAGCGGCTACGAGACTCGCTATTACGGTAGTTTTGACTGTTGCCGTCGCTCCCGTGATTAGTAGGTCGGCTATTGTAATAGCCTCGACAGATGCTTAGCTGCTGTGTCTTTACCCTGTCATTCTTAGGTTTGCTACTATCTCGTCGCGCGTCGCGAGACGATGACCGAAGCCTCTTGTTCGGCCGATTCCGCCTTAGCGGTAAGGATGACCGCTTATGCGTCTAGTCTCTTCGTGACTAGTACGTCGTCGTCTATATGCATGTCAGCATAGCCGCTATATGCGGGTAGCTTCTTACATTAGTCGCCTTTGTATAGGCTTTAGGCACTATAAAATCCTCATGTTCCTAGTTAGCTATCTCCTCGTTGCCGTCGTCTACACTATCGCTATCGTTGCTTAGCAGGTCTTCTAAATCATTCGCCGGATCGTAATTCGAACCGCCGCCAGATGACGCGGAACGTGACCTCTGTTGTCTGTCTTTCTTCGAAGGCATGATCAAAGAAGGACGCGACTTAAAGGATTAGCAGAGAACAGAGCGCGGTATATCCTTCTCGGTCGTGTAGGTCTAGTAGCAGGTCAGTAAAGGATAATATCTATAGCATGTAAATATGCATATACTGCGAGTTACTGTCTAATGTAGCTACGTGGCGTCTATTAATGTAGAAGAAGGAGGGGACGCGATGTTTACAGTATCTTGCGACGCGCGAGCGTCATCTAAATTCGGCTACCCCTGAAATTGCGCTTCCCTATTAGCCGGCGGTACTTTTAGCTTGCTAGCGGTATGCTATTAAAATACCGCTAGTAGAACTAGCCTCGGTTAGCATTGATTCTTCAATGATAGCTAGTATAGGTACCACGAAACATCTACGCTATATAGCACGTCCGCCTGTACGACACAGCCTAACGGATGTAGTTACTCTGCGGTAGATCCTGCGTATATAGTAGTAAGATTCGTTCTGCATGCGAGAGAATATCCTGTACGTATTATTCTAAAGGCCTTTAAGCCACGTTTAAACCACAACAGCCATACTACCTTTGTGTTAACCCTAGGTAATTGCCGACTTCTAGACTGTCCGCCGCCGATAGTTTGACGATATCTTGTATAGTAGATGCCGAAAACTGACCTCCCCTGCTCGTGTCTACAACGCCTCTGCTGTCGCCAGGAATTTAAGTTGTAATTCCCTGCTACTACTAAAGAAGGCGCTCGTTTCCTAGAACATGCGCTCCTTTGCTGCTATCGACCGCACAATTCGGCCAAGTAGGCTAAGCTGCTCCATCTGTTCTTCTAACGCAGTGTACAGGCGTAGGTAATCGTCGTGTCGAAGTGTAAGGCCCGCTTCGATCGTGCCTATGCTCTGCTGTCGTAGCGCCTTAGGTTTGTGAATCGTGCCGCGCTAGGTCTTAGAGGTTCTTGTCGAGGAAACACGCACACTCATCGTTCGGGCTGTGCCTATATTGTGTCTGTTTAAATTACAGATGTCAGGATTACTCGAAACACGCGTTGTTTATACTCGTTAGTCTCTTGGCTAACTTCAGATGAAAGATGCGGCAGACCCTTCCGCGCTTTTCGCACTTCATCGCCATAGCCGTAGCCGTCGTATATGCGACGCCGCATTGTCTATCTTCTAGTCCGCTACGACACTATCTGTAGCAGGCATGATCTAGACGCTAGGGTCCTAATAATTGTGGCACTTAAGACACGCATATAGGAACAGGATACTCGAGCCTATGCCTAGAAGGCAACCGTTTCCTTGCCTAACATGTACTGACTTTGACTAGTATCTCTAGTAGGTAGTAGAGAACAGTCACATCCTAGACAGATTTAACAAGATAGATAGGTTCATCAGGCTAGATTACAGGTCGAAAGATAAGGCCATGATTGTAGGGGACTTCGTGACTACTAATCCCATTGTTAAAGGCTACTAAGACGACCCTTGGTTACTCATATCGACCGTGAACAAAATTAAGAGTAGCGTAACTCTTGTACCTGCTGACGCCATCACGATACTAGATGACAACTTAAAACAGCAGTTGACTAGGCAAGCCTGTAGCAGGGTTAGTCGCACTAGATTGATGTAGTTAGCGCGATTAACAGAGGCAATGAGATTTTACTAGGTTGCGCCATAGAGCCAATTCGGAGAGTAGACTATAAACTGTTAGCAGACTAGGGACGACTTCATTAATACCATGCGCGGTAATCAGGGCGAGTAGAGAGGCATAGGATCGTACGGGCTGCGCAGGCTGGCGTAAGATGACAGATTAACTAGGGTTTGACTGCAATCTTGTGATAGAGTAATGCTAGTAGTCGTGCGCGAGCAGTATCGTTTTAGATAGCGACTACACAAGCACCTCATCTGATAGAGTATATGCATAACACTAATCATCTCGTCCGTTCGAATGTACTCGACGACTACTAAATGCTAGTAGTATACTAGCGGTACGTCTACTACTACTACGTCAAGGTCCGACCTATAGATTGCTACTACACGTTTTAAACCCTTACAATCGACAGACAACGACTGCTAGTAGTATACTAGCGGCACTCCTACTATGTCTACGCTACACATCTAAGCCGCTAGTAATAGAGGGTATAACTCTATGCATATAAATACTATACACTTTAGATTTATATATGAAACTACTCGAAATTCAGGATTCCTAGCCAAAATAGCGCTCGTACTACCTGCAATCGACAGAATGAGTTAGCTAATATAACTGCCGCTAGTATACTCCTAGCACATCCATTTTCGTCTACTCTAGGCCCTCCTTTACTACTACACTCTAATAACACTCGATTCTTCCATTAACCTAAACACTAACCCTAACCACGCACAGCCGGCTAACAGCAATTAGCTACCCGCGCGGCACGCGCACCTTTCTAGGGGTCGGGTGTTTATAGTGATTGACGCGTCTATGAGCGCTGTAGCCTTTGCAACACACTACGTCGACAATGGCTTCATAGCGCATACTATACTGCACAGGCTGCGGCAAGGCATTAAAAGGTCATAGTAGTCATGCCCGGCATGTTCCTACCTACATAGCGGCGAAGTTTTAGCACTTCATTAATCAGAGCACTATAGATCTTGGACCTGACGAGAAATACGCGTCAGATTTGAACATCTCCTTAGACTCGAACGACAGAGTCGAAACTTAATTAGCAGACGATGTCCTCGCCTACAAGGAGGGGGCATTAGTCGACGATGCTGCGGGAGTAGATAGGCAGTATGTTGCAAACGAGGAACTAGTCATAGTCGTCGAGCCTGTGTTCAATGAGGCTCACATGCAAGAGAAAGAGATAGTAGCGACGGCTAGGGCAATCGACGATGATAGTAGTGACATCGACGCGCTTAGTCTCTACGACGACCTAGCAGCATTCACAAGAGACGCCACATCTCTGGATGGACGGTATAGAGACACGAATAGCAGCTAAACGGGTAGGCTACACGGCGTCACGAGCGAGTACAGCTTAGCTTTAATCCATATGCGCGCTAGTAGGCTGTCGTCTGCTAGGTGCGAGCAACCGTACAAGTAGACACCTTTTAGCGTAGGTAGTCTCATAGCGGGCAGGCTAATTAAAGTGTACGTTAAGCCGCAATCCTACCGAGTTAGTAATAACCTTGACTAGGTCTAACGAACAGACAGATGAGGAACTTAACGAATAGGGCCGTGCCTTTTTCTAAAGTGATGCAGATGTAGCATTCGCATACTAGCTCTTACACGAAGGCATTTCGAGCAACGCCATCGATCGGTTATTCAAGAATCCCCGGCTACAGAAGATCTACGAACTGCTTAGCTTTCGGTCAGGCGTAGAGCTTAAGGACAAGATCCGAGAAGTAAGTGCCTACTAACTACTATTCATTGCAAATTAGAGCATTACGAACATCGAATTAGAATCTCTACAGTCGACCTCTAGTGTTAAGACAGTGCCTCTAAGGCACTAGAAAGTCGAAGACGTTGTGCGCTTTCTCATAGGGCACAAGGGTTTCAGGAATGATCTCGTGTACGCGCCTTATTGCCTCGAGACTCTAGATGACCCGCCTAGGCGGATCTATTAGGACATGGCCTCTGCAGACTAGTAGTAGGACAAACAGAAAGAGCTTAGAATAGACGGAGCGACAATTGTGCCACTAATTCTTGCTAGTAACAAGACACAGGTTACTAATCATTAAGGTGACCTGATCGCATAGCCGGTGTACTTGACGATTAGCAACCTGCCTAGATCGGTTCGTAACTCTAACCATCGACTAGGCAGCATGCTCCTAGCGATGCTACTAGTAGTCAAAGGTAGGAAAGGAAGCATTAGGGACGAGCTATACCATCGCTACATGAAGACAATGTTCGACCCTATTGCTAAGCTCGCTGCGGGCGAGGGCCTTGACGTCTTATGTGCGGATAGCGAGACACGGCGATGTTTCCTAAATATCGCAGTATACGCGAGCGACTACCAAGAACAGGTGATAATCACAGGCGTGAAGAACAACTACTACTACACGATATGTATAATCGATCTAGAAAAACGCGAAGACCTCGAAGCGGTTACGCTATAGCAGATACATAAGGACACGTAAATACAAATCATGCTCTAGCGAGCGGCGAAGAAGGACTAGGGCAGCCACGTGCACGACCTACTAAACTTCGCATTTAGGCACCCTAGCCTAAATATCTACAAGACGCTAATAGTAGACGTGCTCTACTAACTCTTTAAGGGCGTATTAATGTACGTCATAGATTAGACGCGAGATTTGCTTAAGAGTCGACTGCCTCTGTCTTCGAAGCGAGCTAGAGTAGTACTCCTACAAGCCGAGGGCTAGCATAAAGCGGCAAGAAAGAGTAACAAAGGCAAGACTGTCGTGGATCATTAACTAGATGTTATCATCGACCGTCGCTTCGCGGCGGTGCCTGCATTTAGGAACCTCCGGGTGTTTGGCTAGATGTCCGCAGTAAGCTAATAGACAGGCTAGGAGCAGAAGAGTGTGCTGCGACAGTTGCTCCTAGTCTTCGTGCTACTGTTAGAAGAGGCCAAGGCACATGGCGCTATCCGGTTCTTGCGGGCGATAGTAGACTTCTCTTAGTTGGCGCAATATCCTTCACATGATAGCGAAACGCTCCGGTTCATAGTCCTCGCCCTGTTCCGATGTAACTAGTATAAAGAAGAGTTCAGGGAGTACCGCATAAGCAAAGGAGAGCTAAGAAAGAAGAAAGCGCAGACAGAGCGAGCGGAGGAGCCTAAGACAGTAGCCAATATGTGTGAACTATAAGGGCACTTCAATTTTCCTAAGTTTCATGCCCTTACACACTACGTGGACATGATACGGCTCTTCGGCAACGCGCTAGACCTTGACACTAGCTACTTCGAACACAAGCATGTCGAATATGTCAAGAAGCTATTCAAATTAACTAACAAGAAGAACGGATAGGAGGACCAAATTATAGAGCACTTCTAGCGAAAGATTACTATGCTTACATTCTTTGATACTAGCCTAACGTTCTAGCAGCAGACTAAGGCTAAACGTCGAGAGGCTTAGGAGCGCGAAGTGCCTTAACCGACAGAGCAGAAGGATGTCGAAGCCTTCCTTAGCTGGCGAAGGCTAAGATCTAGCTAATCGTCACTAGGTAGAGACATATAGAGGACAGTTAGTAATGTAGTAGCACACATAGGGCTAGAGGTAGGGCCTTACTTCTGTCATGCTGCTACAGTGTTTGTCAGAGAGTGCTAGGCGTCATCTAATACAACATCGACGTCGAATACAATGCGTCTTAATCCTGACAGGATCGAGGGAAGACCGGATTAGGTCGACGATTTAGATGTATCTTTCTATGCTAGTATACGGTGCTAGAAGATGCATCATAAGGATCCTGACGATCTATCTGCAACTAAGCCGGACGTCGTTAGATGTACCCCAAACTAGCAAGGAATCCAGGACAATCGCTGTAACGACTAGCTCTAGGTCTAGGAGTACGAAGTGCCGCTAGTTACGGACGAGACTGCTAGCGTTAATAGACAAATCGACCTAGTCGTCGCCTTCGAGGGCTAGCTGCCTGCTCGCCTGTTGTATGTCGTAACCTTCCGAGACAAGAAATTGCGCGTCATAGTAGACGGCTACAACTACATAATACTAGCACATAATAAACGTCCGACCTATACAGGTGTGTTCGTAGACCTGTTCTAGCCGAAAGATCCGGCTAGAAGAGCAGACGATGTTCATGGCATAACAGTGATCACAGCGATGCGTTCTGGCCTACAGGAAGGTACTCTGTAAGGTCGCCGCATCTACAGGCTTACTAGTGTCTACTACAGCATCCACGTTATGCCGACAGACGAATATGACACCTCTAGCCGATGTGACATGTACATTAACAACACTGCCGACTTTAAGACCTACAACTTCATATACAATGCGGACTAGGAGGAACAAGAGTCTAGGGTAGCAACTAAACATAAGCTACATCGCCTGAATACAGCTAAGGAGCGCGATATTGCGGCTACTAGCAAGGAAGGGCCGCCATCGCTCAAGCGTGGCGTCGCTAGCAGCTCTACTTAGGACTAATCGAGGAGAAACAAACGCAAACAATCATGACATACGTAACGAATGCTATACTAGTAAGCTTAATGAAGGTAGCACGCCGCAAGGAGGGCTCCTAGCACGCAGTTCTTCTAGCTAGCGCTAGTGGACTTGACGACTTGGCTACTTAGCTAACCTATGCCGTAGTTGAACATGATGCTAATCAGGGTAGGCGACACGATGACTCCTTTGTAGATCCTGTTACGAAGCTTGGCTAGGAGCTAGAAACATAACTAGTTAGCATATGTATGTATGATTAGTCAGAATCGCGGCTACTAACCTTGAGAAAGGGAAACTCGTGTTTAGCGATAACAGCTGCGAGCTTCTTTTCGACGGCAGGCACGTCGCCAAGAGGTAGATGCTTAGTAAGTTCTTAAGAAAGTCATGAATTGCCGCCTGCTACAGCTAGAAGCAGGTCTTCTACCTACATGCATAACTACTTATTAGTCATGCCGCAGGATTAGTAGTTAGTGCTACTAGCCGAAAGTCTCTCATCGCATGCACATCTCTCTACTAGCTAGTGTCTAGGCAGCTAGCTAGCTTATCTACCTCACACATTTACTGCCCTTTCTGCAGAGCCTTCGCTACCCGTCGTTCTAGCGCACGTCTCTCTATGCGCGACAATTCCCGTTTGACTTGATTAAGAGATATCGTAACCATGGGCTTAATGAGGAGAGTGTATAAGAGCTTAACCCGGAAACCCCTCTGCCTAGGAGCAGTACTACCGATCTTGCCATTAAGCTATTCACGCCGCGCTATGTCGACTTTGACCTCTAATGCCGCGGTTAGATGGCTGACACGGGTTCTTGCTCGCTCGACGAATAAGCCATAGAGAGCAGTTAACTATTTGTCGGGTAGTAGGTCAGAAAGTCTGCGTAGAGAGACACCTTATTTGCTACACTAGGCTTAGCGAAGAAAGCAAGCATAGATCTCCGCGCCCTCGCCAATTCGTCCTAGCTAGCGATCATGGTGTACTGCGTGATTAGACGGTCAAAGCCAGGACTTAGTAGGGCAAGGTGCTAAACATTCTGAATGCGCGATAGTAACAAGGCCTAGTCTCTTATAGTGTACTCTCGATAGGCCATAGAAGTAGCCTCGCTTAGTCAGTGTAAGAGTAGCTGCTAGCTAGGAGCAGGCTCCTTCTAATCCAAGATTAGCTAGCCGTTGTCACTAACTAGCTCGCGTAGCTAGCGGATTAGCCCCGAATAGACCCATGGCTCGAACATCTCTAGCACGCCCTTTGCAAATACTATCTAAAAGCCGTCAGGGCATCTAGCAGCCTGCTTGATGCTAGCTATAGGGGTACGACCGAGCCTCGCCTAGATGAAGCGCTGCGAGTCCACGCTTCCCTAGTAGTCCCGCATGGTACTAAAGATTAGTTAGTAACAGTATTGCCTCTAAGGCCTAGCTACAACACATACTACTAGCTCTTATCTAGCATCTTAGCACAGAAGTCTAGGAAGTATACACTATCTAGCGCAGCTAGCTTTGCACTCACTAGGAGCCTAATCAGGCTACCGCCGCATGCGACGTCGAGTACCTTATGCCTAGCTCGATGCTCTACCTAAGGGGCGTGGTTAACGAGATCCTCGTAGGCATCGAAGTCCGGATATGCCTTCTGCAGCGTAACGGCGGCTTCTGATGCCTAGACGGTATCGCGGACGTAGTCGGCCGCGAACTTGGCGTGCTTAGAACCTACACCGATCGCCGGCTCTAGGTCTAGGGTCGGATTCGTCGACATAGTAGGTTTGGATTCTACTAGCGCGTCAGTTTATAGTCTCGTCATACGAGCATATAATGCTTACATGCCATAGTGTTGTCAGTGTGCTAGTATCTGTATAGATGCTAAAGAAGAAGCCAAGTACTAGATGAGGTAGTTGTTTAAAAGAAAGAAGTTTAGAGCACTAAGCTTCTTTTGTATTTTAGCAGCTGTAGGTCATGTGCTCTGCATAGTCGCTAACCGCACACGTTACATCGTCACATCATTAGCTTCTGCCTGAAAAATGACCAGAAATGGAAGGCACATGACACTACTGCCTAAAAAATGGTCAGAAACAGAAGGCACGCGACGCTGTCACAGATTCGGTTGAATATCACACACTGCTGCCTAGGCACATGACTAAATGAAGAAGGCACGATATCAGGCGATTCTGCCTCGAAAGGCAGTAAAAAATGATCCTCATAGTTGCGACCTACGGACCTTATCTACTACTATACAGAGGCATTAGGAATGGTAGTAACCGCGACATAGTCACACTGACGCTAGCTCGACGGCGGCATGTGCACTTAGCAGACACCGCTGCATAGGATAGATGTCGCCATGTTTGC
The DNA here is from genome assembly GCA_021401465.1 of Teratosphaeria epicoccoides. NCBI lineage: Eukaryota > Fungi > Ascomycota > Dothideomycetes > Mycosphaerellales > Teratosphaeriaceae > Teratosphaeria > Teratosphaeria epicoccoides. The sequence goes on from JADDMT010000047.1 coordinate 215,736, forward strand.
TGCTTCTTTGTTAAGAGCGATAACTACCTGCATGTAGCACATAGCGGCACGTAGCAGCTAACTGATCTAGACGGCAGTTACGAGCGCCTCATGTGCGCTAGCTAGGCGGCAGCACGTGCACTCGGCAGCAAGGGATATCTATATCTACTACTGCTCTTCTACTTTAACTCTTTACCGATTACATCAACTAACTTTGAAGACTTGCCTAATACACACAAGTAGCAGTAACATCAATTAACCCTCTATCTTACTATTCGAGACAATGGCTAGCATAGTCGCTTAATGCGCCAATTGTGGCATCGACAGCCCGCTTAAGATGTGCCCATGTCAGGCAGTAGCCTACTACAGCAAGAATTGCCAGATAATCGACTAGCACGACAACTACAAGGACAGCTGCGCTAGGCGGCCAACCTAGAATAGGAATGAGTATGCAGTCAACCCTGAGATATGACGACTAGTCACTAACTTCATGTTTACTAGACGCGTCAAAATCCTGCCGTTCAAGAAGATCTTTGAAGGGGAGGACATGGCGAGTCGCGCGACAAGGGAGCGGGCTGACAGTATACTACCCCCGATCACGAACAAGGTGTTCGGAGTGCTACTTACTAGACCGCTAGGTGCACATGAGCTTTTCTTCGGCGGGCTAATCGTCGTCAGTTACAATGGGACCCCTAACGCCCCTTGGATGAGTTTTAGGGGGGTCCGTGTGTTTAGGAGCAAAAGGAATAGGAAGGTCGTCTTCATTGTGATGAAGACGGAAGACGCTAATTAGTCAGGCTAAAAGAAGGTCAATGTCGAGTACAAGACAGAAGACTAGTACACCTAGGCATTCTACTAAGGCCTGTGGAATACATACGACATGGAGCCATTATACGACGAGTTCTCTCCACAGTTTAGACAGCGTCTGCAGGGCGAGTTCGGCGACGTCGTCGCAGGAGCCTACAACAACTTGGCTACTTTGAATGGCACAATAAACAAGCCGTTCATCGTCTAGTACTGCGTGCAGAGGAACGAGATGCGCTAACAAGTGCATATGTGCATCTCGACACACGTTTCTGAGGCCATGGTTAGCTAGCAAGCAGGCGGGCGTAGAGACATAGTAGTGTTCTAAACGGGGGTCTAGCCGTGTTTCCTGAAGTCTAGCGAGCTAGCGGAGATAGTATTACTTATAGTTTACTTGTTTCTTAGCTCCTGTGAGACTAGCATGCTAGTAAGAGCTGCAGTCCCTGCTAATTTGATACGGCAATAGCAGGTAGATGTGATTTAACAGTAGCATATTTTGGTCGTAGTAGCTGCTTAGCTGCTACTAACATAGCGGGTAGGTATGTATGTATTTACCGGAATTCAGATGACATTAATGCGGACCTCTGCAGTTTCGTGTACTCTAAGCAGTTCGTACTCTACATGACTGTTATAGCTACTCGGCTGCCTCGACTTCGGTTTCTAGCAATCAAGAAGTATGAGGGAATGTTAGAGAGCGTAGAGGTCGAAGACAAGATCGTCGAATAGGTTGCGGACTAGATGCGCCTCCAAGCGTATAAGGAAAGGCATAGGAGGATGTAGACGACTTACAAGCTACAGCCGTCGACTGTAGAAGGCTTTGGAGACTGCCTACAGCGTAGAGACGGCAGCGTAGTAGCTAGTACGGTCACGGTAAATGAGCTGTGTAAGGGGGCAGTCTGAAGACAAGTTTCATTCTAACTACTGCATATCGCTAACACTCGGTAGTGATGCCTGTCGCCAGATTGCACGGCTAGGAGTAGGGCTAAGTAGACGTACACGTCAGAGGAGCGTACGAGTGTAGGTAAGTAGCGATCGAGTAGAAAGCCGTTAAATAAGCACGCCTACGAGTAGGCATGAGTAGGAAGGCTAATGAGCCCGTGAATCGAGTAGCTAGGAGTAGGGCCGAGTAGGCCGAGCTAGTAAGATACTGCTAGTATACAACTAGCACCTACTTAGCTAACTCAGCTCTACTCGGTCTACTCTTCGTACTTCGTACTGCTTAGGGGTTAGGTTTTCGAGACGTCTTTGTCGACAGTAATACCTTCGTACTAACTACGTACTACATCGGTTTAGCATAGGCGTTATTATGTTTAATCTAGGATTCTGAGGCCTTTTTCTAGTGTTCTATTAGCACTAAATGTACCTTGCGTATACGCTACGCTAATTCCGTAGCGGCTAGTACCCTCTCCTTAGAAGACTCGTCCTAAGGCAGTTCTAGGTATATTTCCGGATTAAAGCTATAAAGAATCTAAAATAGCGATATACGCATAGTAGCATGCATGCTATTATTAACTGCAAATTCCGCTCTAGGAATTACGTCGGCCTAGGCATCCTGGTTCTTAGCGTAGTAGTACTAAAGGTACTACTTAAGAGTCTAGTTTATACGTTTAGTCTGACTATTAGTCTGTAGATAGAATGCTATACTTAGGCGGTACTTAACACGCGTCTTAAACACAAATTCTTGCTAGTATTTACTAGTAAAGACAGAACCTCGATCTAATAGGATACTTCAGGGGATACTAAAGCGCTATATGACTTCGTCGCGAAGTAGTCGCGCAAGCTCGCTACTTGTGTACTTTTTCGTACATAGGATGAAGACATTTATCTTCGAGTATTAGTCGACTACTACAAGGACAGCATTAACCACATCGCCTTTCTACTTTGCTAGCGGCAAATTAGTGATAAAATCCATGGCCAAGTCTTGCCATAGTCTCTCTAGTAGTAGGAGCGCCTAAGCATTACTATAGGGGTAATAGCGCCAAGATTTGCTAATCTAGCACGTCTAGCAGGATTTGACATAGTTAGAGACATCCTGTTCTAGCGTAGGCTACTAGTATTTACGTCCGAGAAGTGCGTTTGTCTTCTCTATGCTAAAATGGCCCGCGAGTTCATTGTCATGATGAATATAGAGGAGCTACGAACGGAGTATGTAGTTAGCAGGTACGTAGAGCCTATTATCAAAGTACTACAAGTTGCCTAACTTAGTCTAGTACTTCGGACCGCCTACGGTGTCCTAGAGGGCTACACCCTCATTAATCAACTCTGGTTCTCGCTCTTGCAACCGCTAAATAAGTCTCGAGACTTCTTCAAAGGGTTCTTTAGACATTACATGCTTACTACATGTAAGCTAGTTAACTACCGCATGGATCGAGCTAGACATAGTCGCTATAACTGCTAGATAGGAGGGTTCGTTACTAGCAGAGGCCGTGAGGCCCTATTAGACCTGTAGTCAACCTATAAGAGGAGCTAACGACAGATCGCCGCCCTAAACTACAAGCTTCGTTTGCAGCGTAGGGAGAAGCTGTTAGTCACCCTCCTCCCTAGTGTCGTAGTCTAGTCGTCGCAAAGGACCGTCAGCTAGATTCGTCTTTCTAGAACGATGCTAGATAACGAAGTCAAAGCTAGCGAGGAAAGTCGCCTACCTTGCTTGCTAACTACTTAGCTGCTTCACGCCTATGAAGCCGCGAAGGTTGTTATAGTTAGTAAGTACCTTAATATAGTACGCTGCGCCTTCGAGGTAGTGTTAGTACTCCTTAAAGCTATTAATAATAGCTAAAAGCTCTTAGTCGTAAGTCTTATAGTTAAGCTTAGCGCCTTACATCTTCCGCGACTAGAAGGTAATTAGGTACTATCGCGCACTACCTTTGTGCAACTAGAGCTGCGATATAATTACGGCTATTACGAATTTTGAAGCATTAGTCTCTATCTAGATCTTCGTAGCGGGGTCAAAGTGCCGAAGTATAGGCGTAGTTTAAAAAGCTGCTTTAAGTTCAGAGAAAGCCTTACTCTAAGCCTCCTCCTAAGGCACTATCCCTGGCTTTTTTCCTCGAACCGCGCCCTTTGCGAGGGCCATGAGGGGAGCCACAATCTTCGAGTAGGATCGTATGAATCTGCGATAGAAGTTAGTAAATCCTAGGAACACCTGCACTTCTTAGAGGGTAGTTAGCCGTGGCTACTCCGCAATTGCGGACACCCTTTAGTCATCTATGATGACTCCTTCTATAGAGACGATGTATCCGAGAAACTCAATCCTATCTGTCAGGAATAAGCACTTCTTTAGGTTCGTATACAGAGCGAACTTGCGGAGCTATTCGAGTACTATCCTTAGATGCCGAATATGCTCCTCCTTCAAGTTAGAGTAGACTAGTATATCGTCTAAATATACTACGTAGCAGGTGTTAACGAGGCCGGCTAGGGCCCGGTTAATATACGCTTAGAACGTTACTAGTACGCTAGTTAAGCTAAACGGCATTACTATATACTCGAAGTATCTATACTACGTTCGGAATGTAGTCTTCTACTTGTCGCCCTTTCGGATCGGTATCTAGTAGTAGGCGTCCTTTAAGTCAATAGACAAGAAGATGGCAGCGCGACTAAGGCAGTCAAGCGTCTCGCTAATAAGTAGTAGGGGGCAGCGGTTCTTCTAGGTTACCGCGTTAAGGCCCCTATAGTTAACGCATAGGCGGAGCGTGTTGTCCTTCTTCAGGACGAACATAACTAACGCTCTAGCCTCGCTGTCGCTTCGTCGGATCCACGCGTTCCTTTGCGCCTTGTAGAGGTAGTCTCGAAGTGTTTCAAGCTACGATTCTGACAAAGGGGACAGAGGTTAATACGGAGGATTATAACCCTCCTTAAGGTTAATTACATGTTCCGCGTCTAGGGCCCAGGTATAGGCTGTAGCCTCTACGTCGAAAATATCGGCGTATTCCTCTAACTTAGGCAGAAGGGTAACGTCTTCCTTAACGTTCTGTATGCGGACCGTATACACGCATTACACCTTCTTCATGTCCTTGTAGAAGCTGTATGCGTCACGTATCTGTACTACAGGAACTTCGCCTATAGAGCCATAGAACTAGTTGTTAGTAGCTCTATTAACAACGACTCCCTGCTTGTAGCGCTAAGGGCGGCCGAGTAGGAGCTCCTTATTAGGAACGTCTTTAGCGTAGAAGACTTCGTTAGTCTCGCGTACTTCTCCCGAGGAGTCCGCGAGTTAGAGGCGCACGTTGTATGCGCCTCGAGCCGCTACGCCTTCGCCCTAAAAGGACTTCATGGTAGGTAGCAGGGCTCCTAGGATTAGCTTTAAACCGAGCTGTACGATTACTCTCTAGGGTATCACGTTAACCTCTACAAGGTTATCTAACATATAGTCTACTAGCTTAAGCGAGCTATTAACTCGGACCGCACCGGATAGGCGCTAGGTAGGCCACGAGTCTACACTATTAGTAACAGACAGCTTAGATACCTGCGGTAGCTATTCGGTTGTCTCGGGCTTGTCCTTCTTTCGCCTCCCCTCTAGGGAGGTTTCGGATACCTTGCTTACCTTCTTCCTATCACTTCGTTTAGGATAGCGAGCTGCCTAGTAGTCTCTCGCTCTACAGATGTAGCAGCTACTTAGAGGCTTCTCGCTACTATCTTTTGGCTTAGAGGGCTTGCTCCTCTAGAATGAACTACCGCGTTAGACGTGAACCCTAGGGCGCTTGTAATAGCGGCCCTTTAGTAGGTCCTTAGGGCTTAGACGCTTATTATCCTTACTGCCCGATTTTCTATTTCGCTTTAAGGTGATTTCCATACGTGTCGCAAGGGACATAAGGTCTTGCTAAGTTGTCGGAAGTTCATGAAAAGTCATGATTGTGTTCTGAAGATTGTCATCAAGTTTGACGAGCAAGTGCCGCACGCGTTACGTCTTAGTATAGGGTAGCATCTGTCCCTTAAGCGTAGCGAGGTAGGTAGCAAAGCTAGAGGTTGTTTGTCCCTTCCCCTGCTTAGCCTTCTTGTACTTGACAGACATAGTAAGGGCGCGATTCCCTGGATCCTCGACCTAGTCGACACAGAACTAGTAAAAGTCTGCCTATATATACGTTCTGTTATAGACCCGCATAAGGTCATACTACTTATGCTAATTGTTGCGAGGTTCCTTATCCTCTTTAAGCTACATTACACTAAAGGTAACTCGTTCGCCCTCTATAGAATATCTGCGTAGGTTAAGCACGAAAACTGCCTTACACGCCTACAAGAAAGTTCGAGCCTCCTTTAAGGTATCTCCCTTGAATGGCTTTAGGTTACGTGCGTTACGACTACCTCCTAGTTAGCCTACTATGGCCCTGAATTTAGGCACTAGGTTCGCAGGCATACGCGGAGGGTCTGTGCCTCCTAGTAAGTTGTCTTCGCGGGTCCCTAGCATGAAATCTCGCTAGATTTCTTCGTCCGCTAGTTTATTAGTACTACTTATGGCGACGTCTTCGTCGTCCTCGCTGTTGTCGCTACTAGAAGCAGTGCGGCTCTAGCTCTAGTTCGCAAGGTAGTTCGCGACCTAATTAACAATCATGGCTATAAGGGCTAGGTCGATAGTCGGGGTTAGCTATAGTCCCTATGCAGGGGGTCTATTGCCTTGTCTGCCGCGTAATTAGCCTCTAGCGGAACTGTCGCTCGATGTAGTATCGCTCGCAGGGGGTACTTCTGCAGGCTAGTTACTTAGGCTAGCTTCGCTATCGCAGGCGCTTAGGATAGTACTTACTACGCGTTAGTTACGAGTTCGTAGTACTCTAGACATATCGTAGTATTCTCTGCTAGACTGCAAAGCAGGGGGGAGAAAGCAGAACTAATATAGATGTATATGCTATATAATATAGAAATATCTCGTAGTATGACAGAGTAATCCGACCTTTTAGTAGGTACAAGACAGTGCTACTTTCTACTTATTGCAGAGGTAGCGCTAAGGGTGCTTATAACCCCTAACGCTCCTTAATTAGGGAAAGCATGTCTAAGCCTAACCCTGTAGGGGTACTGTAGGATTAGCGACATAGGGGTATCCTACGTTAACAACTAATCCTACTTAGACGACATACGAGCTAACGTATGTACGAAGGACCCCCTTGCTATATGTGGCAGGGTCACTACATGCTAAGGGTAGGCATTAGAACCCATGCGGTTCTAATAGCCCCCTAGTATTAACCGTATTAGTATCTTTAAAAACTGCTTTAGGATCTTCTAAACTACGCCTTTGCTATACGATATAAAGGACCTTAATTAACTAGTATATGCCTGTACTACTCTTCACAACTTCCTAACTAACACGTACTTAGTTGCGGACAAGCGCAAGTATATAGTACCTTTCAAGCGTAACGCCTATAACTACTATAAGGGCACTTGACGTAGTGCGTTAATAGACGAGCACAAGATGCTTAAGGCGCGGCGGCAAGCTCTTGTTAGCGGCTCCACGATAGTTGAAAAGCATGAGATTATTGCAGAAGATATGTAGTCTGCATACCTAAGGTATAAGAGCCAAGTACATGTAGTAGATTTTAATAGGTAACAAGGTATACGTCATGTTAATTAATTAGTGCGGTGTTATAGGTAACAAGCGAGGTGTTATAGGAGTTGTTTCCTACAGCAAGGCAATTAGGAGAAAGGGAGAATGTAGTAGGAGTATAGGACATAGGCATGTGCCTACACACAGATGTTTTTTATATATAATTTTAGATATTTTCTAGGCATTCTACATTTCATGCCTGCCAAGCTAATAATGCGTTCATCGCATAGTTCTAGACCCCTTATTATCGATATTCTGGAACCTACTGTCTAGCTAGTAACGCCTTAAGCATACTAACCCCCCCCCCCCCCCCCCCCCTACCTCCTTAACTACCTCTGACTTAATTTACCTTAGCGCTATCACTGTTAAAGCTGTGATCTAGCGCATGCACATAAGCTTCTTAATAGTAAGCAGAGCCTTAAGCTACATCTTAGCTTTTACTTCGTTTATTAGAGCATCTATAATAATAGCTACTTCGTCTAGTATAAGGTTAAATTTGCTACTATAAAAGAGGATGTCTACAGTGCGGCTTATACTACTCTCTAGCATCGCTAGCATTAGTAGCAGCTCTAGCAGTAGCAGCATGATAGTATTAGCATTAAAGGCTTACATAGTCTCATGTAACTCTGCTAGTTATAACGCTACTACCTTATGCTTTAAGATCTTTCTGCTAGGCCTTGTTAACAGGCTTGAATCTGATTGCTCTATATGCGCAGAAGGACTAGAGGAGGTATCACTACTACTATCTACTACTAAAAGGCCCTCTACGTTTGCTCTAGTAGCTAACGTACTATTAAATAGCTCCCTAAGCATGTCTGCTATATAGAGTAGTATCTTTACAAACTTCTTCATGTCCTTATATGCCTTAAAGTAACGCCTTATCATGTCCTTAGGAGTAGTAGGACACTTAGTATCCTTATTAATGCTCTAACTAGATTACCTGTTAAGGTTAGTCTACTTACGCTAGTCATGCTTAAGATTACTAATCTTTGTCTTTAGCTTATTAATAGTAAGTGCCTTTACTATGTCTAGATCTTCGCATACTACCTTTACCTCTAATAACGCCCTCTGTAGCGCCTGTAGCTTATATGAGTTATCTAGACACTTGCTAGCTAAGATTAAATCTTGTAATAACTTTACTAACTTATCTTCTATTACCTTAGTCTACTAGACAATAACTTTCTTGTCTTTATCCTTCTTAACACTACCTTCTTCTAATTCTTTAGTTGTAGGAAGAACTAGAGATGTCCTACATACTACTAGCGTTAATGTCTACGACTACTTCATAATCTTTGTAGCTAGTATCTTGTCTTTATCTACCTTCTTTTAAATGCGCTTTGGCTTTAACATAACTGTTACTAGACTTAGAGATATAGTGACTCGATTAGCTATAGCTGTAGTAGTAACACTAGCCTATACTAGCGTAGATTATAGCTAAGAGGGTATAGTAATTAATCGATTAGTAGCTATTACTAAGGGCAAAGCTCCTTATAACAGATTAGATAGTAATTCATTACTAGCCTGTAACTAAGGATCTAGGAGTACATGCTTAGCTAGCATAGTACTACTACTATATAGCAATTAATAGAAAAAAAGAGTCTGCAAGCGCTAACTAGCCATGCTAGTGTTAATATCGATTGTCAGATAAGCTATAGTTAATAGTATAATAGTATTAAATCAATAATCCTACTACTAACAACACTAGCTAAAGTCAAGATCGCGATTCTTGGCGAGCCTTGGCATTAACCGAGCACACCGCGATTGCGACTGCGATTAGAATCGCTAGTAATAGCTATAAAGGCGCTAATTACAATCGCGCCGCCGCGATTGGCGACCGCGATTAAGGCAACCGAAAGGGCCCTAAAGCAAGCGAAAAGGCCCTAAAAAGGTTCATTCTCGGTACCTTCATACAAAGTCACAACATTCTCGAGGTTTTCGCGTTAGCGGGCAACATCGAGAGAGTAGAGTGCTGCCACCATGGTGACAGGTTGCAACATAACCTTGCGACACTCAAATCGGCGACGGGGAGACAGCACGAACACCTACATTGTACATTTTCATGGCTATAATCATTCTCATCTCGCTGTAGCAGTTAATGCGCTCATGGTAAGCAGAGGCGAAGAAGGTTGGACTCACTACCATCCAATGCTCTCAGCCTCGCCCTCCACGCTTGACCAGGCGCTGGTTTGTAGTCGGTCGCTAGCTTGCGCTGCTATGCACGCTTATGACTGCAGCCAACAGTTGATACCATTGCCTCCCGTTCCCCATAGTCAGTAGCGCTTGTTGTTAGTCGATTGAGTATATATGTTGTCGTCTTGCTCTGAGACACTCCACTGACCTGAGACCGCACCTACCTGGCCTCACTGACCAGCTATTCCGCGTATCTCCCCTGTGAGGCAGTCCTCCGCAATGCTTTTGTGTATGAACTCTGGGCTCTTTCTGTCATGTATCATGACCCTGCATGGGCATCCTGATTGACCTGTCAGCGCTCGTCCTCGAACGGAGTTGCACCATGGTTGTACTCACCTGTGGGTCGCGCACAGTATCACCTGCAGGTCCCGTGACTCCAGCGCTGATGGGTCCTGTGATAGTCTCTGTCTCGTCTGCCGGCCTTGCATACGCGTATCTGAGCCTTATCGACATCTTCTCCTCCGGCGGCACGGTATCGTCCGAGTACACGAGCCTCGTCTTGGCATCATGCTTCTTCTTCTTCGCCTTTTCGGCAGTCATAGTCTGTGACATGTATTGCGGTAAGGCGCTGTTGGTCTTCGATGCGGTCGATGATTGTATCTGATTCCTCGACGGCGCCGGGGCCTGCGTCGTTGAAGCATCTTGCAAAGAAGCCGCGGAGTTCGTCGAGGTGTTCGTGGAACCAGGAACCTCCGGAAACGCGGCGGTCATGGCACCCAGGCTGGCAGCCGCAGTACTTGCCGCAGAAGTCATGGCTGTGTCGCTTGTCCTTGATGCCATGCTTTCAGCGCGCTGACTCTCCTCATTAATCATTGCCTCGAGACCGTCTTGGAAGTTCTGGGCTTGGGGAGCAGCCACGTTTGTGAGTGGAGCTGCCTCAGCTGGCGGCGAAACCTCGCGCTTGAGGCCATGTGGCTGTGCATTATGGGTTTCGTGCTTGCCGTGCAGGTTGTCGCTGTAGTGGCCGGTGTGCATTTGTGCCATCTCTTCCCTCGACAGATTTGGTGCTTGGAACGACGGGCGCTGCGGTAGCCCAGGGGCCGGAGATGGCAGACCAGGCTGCATGCCAGGAGCGTTGGGCGGCGGACCTGAGCCTTGACGCTGGCTCGTCGATGAGACTGGTGGCCTAAACCCAAAGCTCGGCGAGTCGTTGTTAGCGGCGCGACCATCGTAAGAGTACGGAAGATGGACCGACTGGCCATTGGGCGACCAAGCCGGTGGCGCTTGACTGAGTGGCGGAACGCCGAATGGCTGCGGTGGCATCGGTGGCATCGGCGGCATGGCCTGTGGTGGTATGCCGGTTGGCGAGAACACAGCTGGCGGCTGCGCGAATGGTGGCTGACCGACTGGCGAGAAGCCAGTCTGCGGTGGCGGAGCGGTATATGGGCTGAAACCTGCGTTGGCAGGAGAGCTAGTGAATGCGAACGGCGGGGCCACGCCTGCGCTTGGCAAGGTCGCAGGCGCTGGCGGCATCTGCATAAAGTATAAGCAAATGCGCGATCGGCGCATGGTCGAGGAACATACCATGTCGGCGGGCGCGTTGAAACCGCTGCCATTCGCAGGGGTGCCCTCGTGACTGTTGTTGTTCTCACCCTCGCTGCTGACAGGCAGACCGGCCTGGCGTGCAGCTTTCTCAGCAGCACGCTTCTTGCGGTGCTCGGCCAGACGCGCCTTGATCTCTTCCGGCGTCTCGATCTTGGGTCTCTTAGAAGGACGCTCGCCGTTCGCGCCGCCCTGGGCTTGACCCGGCGGCGGGTTGCCGGTCTTGAGGCGGTGCTCGGCGGCCCTTTTGAAGAACATTTCGGTGATCTTTTGCTTGTGCTCCTTCACCACGTCTTCAGGAATGCCCTCCATCGCGAAGATCTCTTGGTTTGGAATGATGTCCTTGCGCTTCGGCAATGCATTCTCGACCTCGTGGATCTCTTCCTTGTGCACCTGGTTCATGTGCACCTTGAGGCCACCAATGGTATTGAGGCGGCGGTGGCAATTGTGGCATTTGTAGTGCTTCGCTTTCTGATGCGACAGCAGAATCGAGAGATCGTCAAAGTCCTTCTCGCAGTAGTAGCACCATGGCCGCTCGAGTATCTCCTCGAGCGTTGCTGTTTTCTTCCTGGTCTTACCCATCTTGCGCGGCGACGGACGGGAATCGGCGGCGGGAGATTTGCGTACTACGAAATGTGTAAGCTACTAATCCTGATGTTCAGGAATATCGTCAATTCAGTGGCGTCGTGGCAAGTGGTGTGTGATGATTTGTGGTAGATGACCAATGTATCGTACTCGAGGAAGTCGCAGCTGCAAGTGCAAACACGACTGACTCGCGCAGATCTTCCGGACCAACAAAGTTTATGCCTCAGGCCGAAAGCCTTGCGAAATATTTTGCACACCATGCACAGTAGAGGAACAATAGTGGGAATACTCCAAACAAGTATCCCCTCGCACGCAGAGTGCCAATTACCGAGTAACGCCATCAGATTAATTCTTTGGTTTCTCCACTCTGCAAGAATTGTTCGACTTAACGGCGGACTGACACCCGAGTAATGCACTCGACCGTGGTGTATTGAGATCCTATTAACGGACTATGATTAATCTACTCTCCGTCCCCGACGGGATGGCCTGCTCAACAATATGCACACGTAGATTTAGACACTCAGGCTCGCAGGTTTGACGCCAGCCCACATCAGGCGGATGCTGCACTTGATTCTAAGCGACGACACTGAATTCATACTGAGCATAATTCAGCGCCGGCTCGGTCGTAGGCGTAAAGATCTGCCACTGGTCACGACCCCATTGCGGGTTGTTGATGCCGTCGATCCACTGCAACGGCCGTCAGCCTGCATTCGCCAAACAACAGCGCTCAATGAAACTCACATCTTGCGTCTCAATCACGATACAGCCATACTTTTCAACGTACGTCGTAGTGTTCAAATGCTGCTGATCACTCTTCACAGGTATTGTCCCGTTCTGGCCGTTACACGTATAGATCTGAAGGCCCTGCTGGTTCGTGCTCAGACTCATCTGGATACCGGTACTCGGTGCCGACATTCGCAAAACTTCTAAACCCGGATCATCTGGCTGGCTGTATCGAGGACGATCGAGAATGAAGGCGTTGTCGTAGCCTACGCAGCCAGTGCCGCAGGAGTTGTCGAGGGTGAAGATGTCCTGGCCGATCTGCTTGCCGGGCTTGGTAAAGTCATAGGCAGTGCCATTGGTGATGTTGATGCCACCCTCGGGGACCTCTATGCCGTCAATGTCAATTATGCGGTCGGCGTATGGCATGTAGAGGGTGTTGTTCAGCACAGTGACGGCCTCCTCGTCCACGTAGGCACCAAGATTCCAGTAAATATGGTTGGCAAGCATGATCGGGGTGGCTTCGTTCATTGGGATGGAAACAAGACGCGAGATAAACGCTGGTGCATCTGTCAGCGTGTAGGTCGCAACATTCAGCACGTCCCCTGGAAAGCCCGATTGAGCAGCGTCGTAGAAGACAAATGTGACGCTGTTGCCAGTGTACGAGGCGACCGTCCAATTCTGCTGGTCGTACCCGACGAAGCCACCATGCAGAGTATCCTCGCCGCCATGCTCGTTCTCAGGGATGTGACTCGTCTGCCCATTAATGGTGAAAGTGCCGTTCTTGATGCTAACGGCCCTGTCAGCGAAGGCAAAATCTTTTGCAAGAGAGACAGACACTCACCGGTTAGCATAGCGTCCAACGATTGCGCCAAAGTAAGTATGATTGGTCTCAGTGTCGGTCAGGTACCGGGTACCATTGTCATATCCTATCACGACATCCTGAGGCACTCCGTTCTTATCTTTGACCCACAGGTTTGTAAGTCGAGCACCATATGGTATGAACGAGGCACTGATGCCGTCTGCGACGAGGGTGAAGTTCTCAAACGGATCACCCGAAAACGGCGCGAATGGTGAAGCACTGCTGTTATAGGTGCTCGCCGTATTGTAAGCATTAGCAAGAGTCGACGCCGCCAAAACCAGCGCGCTGGAGCGAAAGAGCATTGCGACTCTGTCGATTGCACGTCTTGCCTTCAGATCTGGGTCTCCGGCTCCTTGATGCCTTGCACGAGACGTTGTTCAAAGCACACGCTTGGCTAGAATCGGGTGAAGTGCAACAGAAGCATCAATCGCGTGGTGGGTCGCATCCCGCATTCTTATGGGAACTCTACCCAACCCCCATCATGGCCAGTGCATACTGTCCGTGCCTGCAGCCCGCGCTCGTTACAGAGCCAACCTGGGATATCGCGGGAGCGGATGACTTCATTATTGATCCTGCAGTGCTACTCACCCCCTCGACCGCTGCAGTGGCTAACAAGTGGGCAACCAAGCGAAATCTCTCCACAGAGGGATTTCTCCACATCTCCGCATGCAGCGACCACGTGAATACGATGGAACCAAACTCAATAAGGCACAAGAGTATGTAGATCAATTGCTCGTTTTTCGGAAAAATACAGTTGCACGAATCTGGTGCAGGTGCGGACTGAGCGGCACAGCAAGCGGAGACAAGCCTACAGCCCATGTGGTCAGCACGCTCCTAGACCTCCAGACTTGATGAATGGTCATCGATGCATCAGTCAGCATGGATCAGGGTTGTCGGACTGATCGATGCTTCCTTACATTTGTACAGCCACAACATAAGCAGCAACCGCTTGACCTGTGTATCGAATGGTCATTAGTCACGATCAATACAGGTTCTTCTCATGAGGACCACTCTGGTACAAATGCATACACCGACTTTGTGTAGCCAATCATCGAACCCGCCCGAAGCCGACATCTCATAATCACAGTCCGTCACCAATCTGGTCGACAACATCGCGATTCGTCCAAGCATCCCAATCAGTGCAAGTCTGATACACGCTACTGTTGAAAGACAACTTCTGAATATCGTCGGGCCGCTCGATGATTGACCACACGAAGCCGGCATCCAGATGCCAAGCAATATCTGCATTCAGCATCAGTATGTGTGGCTCAGACGATCGACAGATAATCAGACTTACGGCAATGGAATGGCCAAGCACCCGGGTTGTCCTGATTCCACTGCACGACAATGTAATGGAACGGCAGCAGCATTTGCACATCGCGACGTTGCGGGTTGCTTGGGTTTGTGATCGTGCCGTCCCAGCACGATCCGTACTTGTCGGCTCGCTTCTCCTTGAACGCATCATCGATGAGATTGTGCTTGATGTCGCGCCTGCTAGGATGGTCACTTGTGATGCCGCTTGTGTCTGTGCCGGGCGAAGTGTGACCTTCCCAATTGCCGAAGACAGTGTTGTTGTTCGAGCACTCGCCCTCTTGCAGGACGAACATATTGTGTCCTACTCTTATGGTCAGTATGCAAGATCGAATCTGCCAAGCGACAGTAAATATGTTATGGTGCTCACCATGCACATGCATAGGATGCGGCTGAGGCCCGGTGTTCTCTACGACGAACAGCAGGCTATTATCCGAGCCGTAGTTATGCACGTTCGCAATGTAAGGAAAGTCGAGATCTCCACTCTTGACGCTGAGCAGAAATGGGTCGTTGTAGTCCACGCGCATTGTGCGGTTTTGCAAGTACCAAAGTAGATTCGTGCCGTTGGATCTAGATTCTATAGGCATGATCTCCACTACCGACGGCGTGGATGGCGTGATCGGGTAGTAGGGTATGGTCTCGGAGAGCGGGTCATTGCCGCAGTAAGAGTTGTACGCATCGGGTGCTGGTGAAGAGGTTGGGGCAATCGTCCGGTCCGCATCCTGATAGAAGACTGCCGCCTTTGCTTCGTCGCCACCTTTCGTCGGCCAGCAGTTGGGCGGCTTGTAAGCGCGCAGCCAGACGGCATCACCTGGACTTCCAGTAGCTTTGACCAGTACATCGGACCGCTGCCCGACAGACAGGGTGACTACGTCTGCTTCGTATGGTTCGATGGGTACGAAATCATTCGCGATGATTGTGAAGTGATGATTGTCGATGGTAATCTTTTGCACGGCTGCGCCAGAGACGTTTATCAATCGCAAGCGATAGGTTTTGCCAGATGTGAAGTTGAAGCTAGCAAGGGGCGCATCGTTGCCTTGGTAAGAGTTCTTGCCGTTGATCAGGTTGTTGTCAGATCGGGGGATGTTGAACGCCGGTAGTGGCTCAAGCAAGGCCGCTGTGATCTGTTGATAATATGCGTGTGTCCAGTCTGTGGCAACGACGGGGCCAAGATCCTCGTCGTAGTCCGCGTTCGACGGTCCATAAATGACTATTGGGCCTGTCAAGCCGCTACCATATTGCGAAGAGTAATGTGCATGCCACCAAGAACTGCCGTATAATGAAGCCTGCCAGTAGTACGTGAACGATGACCCAGGCGCAATTGGACACTGTGCTATTCCCGGTGCTCCATGCTCCCATGGCGTCCCTTTCTGCAAAACCCCGTGCCAATGAATCGAAGTGCCCTCGTCTGGGATATTGTTCGTGACC
The DNA here is from genome assembly GCA_021401465.1 of Teratosphaeria epicoccoides. Taxonomy (NCBI): domain Eukaryota; kingdom Fungi; phylum Ascomycota; class Dothideomycetes; order Mycosphaerellales; family Teratosphaeriaceae; genus Teratosphaeria; species Teratosphaeria epicoccoides. Next base: position 231,686 of record JADDMT010000047.1, read on the forward strand.
TTCACCTGAATCCAGTCGCCCCAGTTGGCCTCGATCATTGGTCCTGGGAACTGTCCGTTCGTTAAAAGACAAGTCGTGTTGACACCATCCGGTGCGCAGCTGGCTTTGGTGATACTCCAGTCGTAGAACCGGGTGACACCAGTGTTTGGAGTGTTCTCATAGTAGTTCGTGTTCTTGGCCGTCGCTGTGCCCCAGGGAAATCCATTTGGTAGAGGATTATTCGTGAGGAAGTGAGGCAGACTAGGGGCGCTGGACGTCCCGAGAGGGGACAAAGCTGACCATTGTTAGACGGATACTCACGCAGTGCGAATTTTCAAGCTTGTGACGTGCTGTTGGAGTCACCCGAACTGGACCATTGTGCTTGCGGAAAGCCGCCCGAGTCTCTGGCAGCCAGAGTTGCTGTAACAGCCTGCCCAAACGCTGGCATATTGATGGAGAAGGCGTTGTTTAATAGAAAGAAGCAACTTGGTCTTCGTGGAATGCGGTATGAGCTGTGTCCCGTTGCAGCCGGACCGTGCTATATATCTCGCAACCCAAGATGGCGAGTCGGTCCTCGTCCATATCGACCTGGCAACCATCACTGCATTACGATGTCGCTGTCGCTGTTCGAACGTGGTCAGCCACCGACATAAAATTAGCTATTTCATACTGTCAACAGACGCGCTCAGACTCTCAGCTCGAACTCTCCGTGCGACCCAACGCCTAATCCCGTCACATCTCCGAAGCCGCGTGTCAGATATCCTTCCAGTGGCGTTCAACCTCCCGGTCACGAGCTTCTGGCCGGCCATCAGCACTCGTAGACCTATTGCAGCAGCGACACATGGGCTCTGCTCTCAGCAGGACGTTCAGCCGCTTACTGCTGCGGACGCTAGTGCGGATCTCACGTCGTCTTCCCAACTGCCTTCGAGAGCACGCGAACGGGATGTGACAGGGAGATAGAGGTAGGTGTGCCAGCCATGGCCCAAGACTCATCTGATCCTGGAGGAACGATGCTATAACTCAAAGGACCACTGCGCTGTTCGCAGGCTAAATAGCGAAGATCCGCGTAGCCGCAGGCATTCTTTCGACATTCAAGGTGAGCTGGCAAATCGCTTTGCAGAATGCGCTCCTTGACTTTGAGGTCCCTTGTGGGCCAGCGCTGATGGGTTGACTCGTGAACGTTTGATGCAGTGATCAGCAACTGGTACATCCTGCATCACAGCCTTAGGGTTAGGGTTAGGGTTAGGGTTAGGGTTAGGGTTAGGGTTAGGGTTAGGGTTAGGGTTAGGGTTAGGGTTAGGGTTAGGGTTAGGG